>QVTF01008570.1:0-23969 GCA_003573665.1 Oxygymnocypris stewartii | reverse complement strand
TTTAATTAAAGTTTAGCAGAATCAACAGATCACTTCCAGAGCGAAGGCCAAATAAATACTATTTAGTAATATTTTATGCATAATTAAATCTTAGTGAGGCAAACGTTTAGCGACACTAAATTATTAATGCATGCTGAGATTGATTAGATGGTAAAAGTATACAAATATACACCAAAGGAAGCAAGCATTTTTACTAAATAAATCTACAAGTTGTGCTTAATATCATATCCAATGGTGTGTTGAGATATTTAATATGAAAATAAACATAGCCTGATTTGGTTATGTCTTTTTTCTTTAAACATAATCATGATATTGTAACTGTCGTGTATTGCACACTTTTCTGTACATAAATCACAAATGCCGCGCATAAATCATAACTGGGACTGATGAATTCAATAATAACGGCAATCGTAGACCTATTTAAAGGCTCATATTTGAATATGTTATTTTCTTTATTTATGAAGAATTATAAGCGTGTGTATGATGTGATTTAACATATGCATATTTGTTCGAGTGATCACACGATGCTATAGGCTCACAGAAAGGTGCGTTCTCATCTTTTTTTCTGTTAATTATAACGTTGAGTGTCTGTTGTTCTTCAAAGCACCAGCTTGCATAATGTTGGTTTGATTGCTTGTGTTACATGAGAAAATAAATACGTTTGCCTACCTGATGTTGCAGATTAATGCGGGTCTGGTTCGGGTTTATTTTATTAAATACATTTGCAAACCAGTAACTGAAACAAATAACTATGCTTAATAAACATGAACACGCTTTCCGGGTGCGAAATATTTTTGTCCAGAATTCAAGAAGCAACAGTCATTGAAGGTAAAACTAAAACGACTGCCTTTTTTTTTTAGTTCTTTTCGCAGTCATCAAGAAAAAACTGAAACAGACCAGCAGGTTTGTGTTACGCAGGGATTCCCAGCCAAAATAAAATGTTTACTTAAAATATCTCTGAAGAAGTAAATATTCCAATAATTTAACAATTTGCAAGTTTACAGTTCTCTGATGTCAGTTAATAGTCACTGACATGCAGGTGAAACATACAATATTTCTACTTTTAAAGTGTTTCAATTATTTTATTTAACATTTTTATAATTTAATTATTAGGTTTTTTATCAACTCACCAACCCACTGCAGTTCTTACATTAAGCCCAGTTTGGGAAACCCTGGTGTAATGTAATGTTTAATGAATTTTATGATGTTGATGTTTAAAAAAAAATGAATATATTTATTTCTCATAGTTTTTTATATTAATGTTACATTTAATGCTAAGTAACAAATTAGATAAAGTAGTCAGAATACATTACCAACAACAAGTAACTTAGATAACATTTCGAACTACAATTTTCCTCATGTAATCTATAATCAGTTGCAATCTGCGCTGCACATGTGTATTTAAGAAGGTAAACTTGACCTACTGACCTTCGTGCAGGAAGGTGAGGTCTTTCTTGACCACGGGAAACAGCGGGATGATGGGAGGCTGTACGCTCTGGCTGCTCAGTGTGTTGCGGTATTTGGCCATGTTGCGCGACGGGTCGAAGATGTCCTGAAGGTCACGGAAGAGTTTCTCATACTTACTGGGTAGTTTCTCCCACGTGCTCCTCAATCGAGCTACTGGAGCCAGATTAAGACCACTGAAGAGCACATAAAAACACAGCACATGAACATCACGAACGGTTCTGCACTGACGTTCACACACCCCTTACAGAATCTGACAGATGTTTAACCACATGTGACCCTGGGCCACAAAACCAGTCATAAGGGTACATTTTGTGAAATTGAGATTTATACATCATTTTAAAGCTGACTAAATAATATTTCCATTGATGTATAGTTTGTTGATAGGACAATATTTGGCTGAGATACAACTATTTGAAAATCTGGAATCTGAGGGTGCAAAAAAATCTAAATATTGAGAAAATCGCCTTTAAAGTTGTCAAATAGAGTTCTTAGCAATGCATATTACTACTCAAAAGTTTAAGTTTTGATATATTTACAGTGGGAAATTGACAAAATATATTCATGAAACATGATCTTTACTTGATGTCCTAATAATTTTTGGCATAAAAGGAAAATCTATAATTTTGACCCATACTATGTATTTTTGGTTATGCTATAAATATACCCCAGCAACTTAAGACTGCTTTTGTGCTCCAGGGTCACATTTGCAAAATAAGAGTGATTAAAGCTGCATTTTATGTTCTGATGAAGCTGCACAACTGCATAATTTGTGTAAATTGTAAATTATGAATTTTTTTTCTTGTGGATAATTCAGAAATATCTATTAGAGGGCTCTACAGTGCAACCATTTCAGTTGCATCGCATTTACTGCATGCAAATAAATATTTGGGCACACCAGTGCAAGGTTTCTATTTACAACATGCTTTGCAGCACTGAGCAATGTAGCCAATCACAGACACATCTGATGATTTCTTGAATACAGTGGCAACCAGAGGAGGTTAAGTTAAGTCGGGGTCACACTACAGGATTTTTAGCCCAATTTTGCCCATATTTTTCCCTCCCGAGAATCGGACGAAACCGGACGATCGGCTTCGATGTTCGGCGCAGATTATCTGGTAATGTGAAGCGTTCACAGATCAAATCTTGCACCTCCCGCACACAAATCAGGGCCACCCTGATCATATCAAACATGTTTGATATTTAGGATTTAAATCGGGATGATCATGACTATGATTACGTCATTACTTTCACAATGGCCCTGTATCGATATTGTGGCACATGTGCAGCAGTGGACCACACTTAATTTGAATACAAGAACACATTTTAAAATGTTTAACAACAATGTTTAATCTGGCCGCAGAGGAACACTACTGGGTTGCCTGATATAACACACATAATCTCCGAAACAGAGCTTCCCACTTGCGCAGTATAGAAATATCTGCTAAATGTGATACTTATCTTTGTCAACCTGGCAACCATGTGTACGCGTGCTCTCTCCACTGTGAATAAACGTGCTTGCTTTCTGAAAACACCGGCTAGCTTGCAGTTTAGCGATCTCCACTTCAATATTCTATTCTCAGAAAAGTGTAATTCATCAAGTGTTAGAGAGAGATGCTGTGTATGCATGAATTACCACCGTAACAGTGAAGCTGTGGCTTTAAATCCTTTAGAAACAATGATGTTACCAGCTCCTTGTTGAGAAAGATAATGTAGCTCTTGAGCAATTAAGCTATTTTATTGATACAATTTTGGGAGGCAGAGATAAAAATGTTGTTGCTGAATGTCTGTGTGTGGCCACAGCGTGATCTGTGTGTGTGACTGAGCGTGTGACAGAGCGTGTGTGTGAGTGACTGAGTGAGTGACAGAGCGTGTGTGTGTGTGTGTGTGTGTGTGTGTGTGTGTCTGTGAGAGTGACAGAGCGTGTGTGTGTGTGTGAGTGACAGAGCGTGTGAGTGTGTGTGTGTGTCTGTGTGAGAATGACAGAGCGTGTATGTGTGTGTGTGTGTGTGTGTGTGTGTGTGTGTGTGTGTGTGTGTGTGTGTGTGTGTGTGTGTGTTATGTGTGTGTGAGGGACAGAGCGTGTGTGTGTGTGTGTGTGTGTGAGAGAGTGACAGAACGTGTGTGTGTGTGTGTGTGTGTGTGTGTGTTTGAGTGACAGAGCATGTGTGTGTGAGTGTGAGTGACAGAGCATGTGTGTGTGTTTGTGTGTGTGTGAGTGACAGAGCGTGTGTGTGTGTGTGTGTGTGTGTCTGTGTCTGTGTGAGAGTGGCAGAGCGTGTGTGTGTGTGTATGTGTGTTTGTGTGGTGTGAGGGACAGAGCATGTGTGTGTGTTTGTGTGTGTGTGAGTGACAGAGCGTGTGTGTGTGTGTGTGTGTCTGTGTCTGTGTGAGAGTGACAGAGCGTGTGTGTGTGTGTATGTGTGTTTGTGTGTGTGTGAGGGACAGAGCATGTGTGTGTGTTTGTGTGTGTGTGAGTGACAGAGCGTGTGTGTGTGTGTGTCTGTGTCTGTGTGAGAGTGACAGAGCGTGTGTGTGTGTGTGTGTATGTGTGTGTGAGGGACAGAGCATGTGTGTGTGTGTGTGTGTGAGAGTGACAGACCGTGTGTGTGTGTGTGTGTGTGTGTGTGAGTGACAGAGTGCATGTGTGTGTGTGACTTTTTAAATGTAGAGAGTACTTTAATTTGTGCAATGATAACCTACCAGCAATGTTAAGATGATTTTTTATATATTAATATGAGTAAATTGCAATACAATTTTTGTAGAACAAGTACATTTTTCTTTTTTTTTAGATTTACTAAATTCTTCTGAGGTGAAATTCAGTGCAGTCTCGTATCGTGATATGTATCGTATCGTGACTTTGCTGGTGATACACAGCACTAGTAAACATTAGTCGCTAAACCGTCAATCACGTGCACCTCTTCCTCCGGCATAATAATCTTAATTATATCTTGTAGTGTGTGCATGTTTAAGATTTGAGGGTAAGAAAATCTTATTATTTCATAATCGGTTAGGATAACTCCTGTAGTGTGAGTCCGGCTTTAGGCAGAATGTTGTTAATAATCCTCTCATTATAACCCCCGAACCAAGGTAGGCATGATGTAAATACGAAGATGAATTCTTCAATGTGGAGCCATCACTGATTATCACAGAAGTTTGTGAGACTCACCTAATAATGGCAAACATGGAGTTGAAGTTCTTGCACTCGCGGCAGTGCAGAGCGATCTTGATAAAGTGCTTGATGTTCTTCATGCGTTTGAGCGCGTTGGGATAGCGCAGGATCTCAGTGGCCACCCAGAAGGTCTCCTGGTTGATGACCTCCTCGAAACTGCTTCAGGTGGCTGTTTGCCTCCTCTGCCGGGGTCCAGCTTAAACAGTTCGTCCACATACTCGGTGGACTCGATGTTACGGAACAGGACAAAGTCTCTCATGGAGAGCTGCGCAGCCACCTCCACGGTGCTGAGCTGCAGGAGACTGATCTGACTCTCCCTCAAGAGCTCCTGAGCGTCTTCATCAGAGCAAAGCGTCTCTGTCTCCATGTTGTTCTTCAGGTAGTACCTGAGTAAACACATGAATGATGGGATTACTATATAGGGT
This sequence comes from Oxygymnocypris stewartii, assembly GCA_003573665.1. Classification (NCBI taxonomy): domain Eukaryota; kingdom Metazoa; phylum Chordata; class Actinopteri; order Cypriniformes; family Cyprinidae; genus Oxygymnocypris; species Oxygymnocypris stewartii. The sequence goes on along the minus strand of QVTF01008570.1, from coordinate 18,908 downwards.
TGGGTATCATTTTTTTCTTTATGTCCCGGTGCCTAAACAGTGCCTTATCCGATACATAATTTCGTATTTATTTTTTTACCCAATATAGGATGGATTGGCCATAAGCGCAATAAACACATTTAATGACTGTTTCATTCATACTGGACACCAGAGGGCGCCCTCGCGCAAAAACTCCACATATATGTCACAGAGGCAACAGAACTAATTACGTTCCAGGAAATCCCTAATATGGGCAAAGGAGTAAACAGAAGATATAAACGAATGACAATAATCACTTGACTGCGACAATGTAGTTTACCTGTGTTATTCCACCTCTGGTATTTTCATAATAATTAAGTATATTTATAATCCACTCCTAATCAACATAGAACATTTTCTACCTCATTCTGTGACAAGAACCCACATCAGATCACAAAAGGAAGCATTTGACTGATGTTGTGTAGTAAAAACATTATAATGTTCTCTTTTGTTGGACAACAGGTTTAGAAACGCTTCTCATTGCAAGTCATTACAAGGGAAGGCTAGCTTTAGGCCTTTTAATTTAATTGTGTTTAGCTAAAGTCTAATCACACAGCATTCATCACATGTCCCGTTTGTGGCCGAGGTGCTGGTTCTGCTCCGGTTCCAGCTTACCTGCCGTTGAGCTGGATGCGGTCCGCTAGTTTTGAGAGCTGGTCGGGCAGTCGGCGCTGTTTGATGACTCCTTCAGGACTAACGGAGACCTCACACAGCGAGTAGGTCTCTGAAGCGGCGATGAGGCCGAAGTCGCTGACCGCGTGCGAGACGACATCTTTAGCTGTGGTGTCTTTACTGATGATGATATAGCAGCTCTGCTGGTCGGCCTTGAACACGCGGATCACCTGATCTGGGATGTCTGTTTGTGTCAAGAGGAAAGAGATGGAGTTAAACACAACACACATGTTCATAGCAGGGCCGAAACCTCAGGAGAAATGAAAGGGGAGGTCAATGGCTCAATGACAAGATGTTTGGCTCAGATCTGTTCAAGCCGTCAAGCCTTGAAGATGAAGTCTTATCGGTTTACAAAACACAATCCATCACATGATGAATTTTCACATGCTTTTGAACACTTAGAGTAAAATATGTCATGCCACAAACCCATGATCACGTGCAAATGAGTTCAAAACGTGTACGTAGGATGTACTTACAGTAGAAACCAGCCACTTCGAGGAGCCAAGAAACATACAAAGAGTAAAGACAGAGAGAGAGAGATGACTACCTAACATTTCACTACCTATTATACCCTGTATGATTGTGTATGTGACAAATAATAAAGAACCTTGAACCTTGAACCTTGAACCTTGAATGACACATGACACTCCAGAACACATCACAACTAATCTAGAGATGGCCTGCGCGTTATAACCACTCTCTCATACCGAACATCACGCTGCATATAAAGGCATAGTTCAACCAAAAGAGAAATTAAGTCATTATTTACTCACCCTTGTGTTGTTCTAATGCCGTATGCCCTTTTTGATTTTCGGACCAGAAAAGAAGATTTAAAAATAAATAAAATAAATGCACACACACTTGTCCATGCAAATCAGCATTAAGTTTAAAAAAAAGATGCTATATGACACGTGCCGTATATTTCACGTGTTTAGGGGGTATAGGATAGGGTTTGGTGAAAAACAAACCAAAATGTAATATATTATTTAATAAATGTCCTGAATGCATGACTGTGCGCTCGTGAGACTATTAGCACCCCAGCTCACTCAGGAAAAGCACACAACTTGTTGAAAAAATCGAAATCAATAAAAATACGACATTAAAAGATGCCTAGAAATCTCCTAGTGTCTGTGTACTTTCTTCACTTCGTCTAATATCTCTGGACAGAAACTCAGAAGGAGTTGATAAATGAACACGATAACGACGAGCACAACAGATATATTTACCTGAGAGAAGAAAGCTCATGGATTGTATTTCACGTCACATTTTTATTCATCTTGATTTTTCACAGTTGTACACAGAGACCAAAGTCAGGATATTTGTTAAATAATATGTTAAATTTCAATTTGTTTTTTACCAAACCCTATCGTATACCCACAGAACACAGCATGAGACCTTTCTGTGATATTTTGCATCTTTTAAAAAAAGCTTGATGCTGATCATCTTATGCTGCCATTATATAGACAAGCGTGTGCGGGACTATATTTAAAAAAAATCTCCTTTTGTGGTCTGAAAAGAAAGGCATACAGCATCAAAACAACACAAGGGTGAGTAAGTGATGCAATAACTATCTTCATTTTTGGCTGAACTATCCCTTTAACTTCAGCTGGTTTCCACGTTCCTGTGCAGAGGATCTGAAACTGCCCGCAAGCTTTCATTTGAACATTTACAGGAATCCTTCCCAGCATCCTCATATATTCAACCTATATCTCTATTTGCATGCAGAAGGTTTTCAGAGCTTGAAATAAGGAGCTAATAGCATCAGGTGCACTCATCTACAGCAGAAACCTTCATTGTGAAAAAAACACACTTTGTGCATAACTAACATGAGCACTCAATATGGAAATAATATACGTTAAAAGTGAGAACTGATTGCATGAAATGTACAATAAAATGAAAATGTATTAGTTAAATGTTTTATTAAATGCAATTAGATGAACTTGAACTTGTTGATCAACTTAAGTAGGACTAAATAGTAGGACAATCTGTGAGCAAATATTGTGTTAAATCCAGCTTTGTTTACCTTCAGCACCTGCATCATATGATGACATGTCTATGGTCATTATATCAGCTGCGGGAGGCTGAACTCGTGCTCCGATGGTGTGATTCTTACCTGAAGGGTGGAAAAGTCCAGAGCGCTGGCGGCGGGATGAAGCAGGTCAGGACTGCTGGACGGACAGGCTGCCTGGGATGTGCATTATGGCCACGCTGTGCCGGCACTGCTTAGTGCCCACGATACTGTCATCCTGAGACTGAGACATGCCACTGTCACTGCAGACACAGAGAGAGATGGGATTTCATCCAGCACAAAACACTAACACTGCATGTCAATAAACAACACCGCACGCACGCACGCAACACACACACACGCGCACCACACGCACGCACACGCACACACACGCACTCACACACACACGCACCCGCACACGCACGCACACAACACACACACACACACACAACACACACACACACACACAAACACACACCACACACCACACGCGCGCACGCACGCACACACCCACACCACAACACACCACACACACACCACACGCGCGCACGCACGCACACAACACACACACACACACACAACACACACACAACACACACACACGCGCACACACACACACACACACACACAACAACACACACACGCGCACACACGCACACGCGCACACACGCACACACACACACACACCCACGCGCACACACACACACACACACGCGCACACCCCACCACACACGCACACGCACACACCACACACACACACACACACACTCACACACACTCACACGCACAGACACGCAGAAGAGATTTTCACCTTAGGGTTTCTGCAGGTTTTACAAAGATTTAAGGTTTAAGAGATTTCTAAGACCAAGTAAAGAAATGTCAAGGAGTAAAAGAAATGGAACACAATACATCAGTATGGTTCTCTAAATGTCAATGTCTTTTTATTGATGGTTTTCACATGACATCACACCTTTATAGAAACGCCCCCCTGGCAGGCAATCGAAGCTTTGCTCCACTGACCGACAGCTATTATTACACAGACTGCATTTAGCAGTAATGTAGTAAAAAACAGAGTAAAAGGCGAAATTCAGTAGACACCTTCTTGATGATTGTATATGTTGTACAGGCAAGCAGATGAAGCCAGGACATAAACACAATGTGCAAAGTTTCTTCCCATAGAAACCCATTAGAAGGAAAACACTGAACCGTTTAAGCAGACTGCGTTCATAATCAGGCCTCCTCTGTTTGTCTGTGTAAACTATGTGCCATTAACTAGGTGATTACTGAATTAGATCTTTTAATATTACCGCTTTTTTTAAATATATTAAGGCACTTTTAAGTGTTTTTACAATGTTTTGTCACACTGTATAATGATTGAAATATCGCTGCGGGTGCTAATATAGATTGCAAATGGCCAAAACTTGCATTTTGGTCACCATACATTTGGTTTATTATTTAAAAGTTGATAAAATATTTGCGGCTGGAAAACATGAAAAATTGACATGCTTGTGCTGCAGTTCTATGATGTTTTGCAAGTCTTTGAGCAGTCACGTGACTGAAAACATTAAAAAATTGAACTTCCAACAGATCTGCATTACTTTTTAATTCATTGCACTAATAAAAAAATACTTAATTCACAGGGAAAACCTTTCATACCCCAACGACAGGTATTCACTTAGTTTCTTAGAAAACAGGGCTTTGATGTGTTCAGTTTGCATCTCAGTAAATGTGTCTTGATTTAAGAAAGTCTAGACATTTTTATCGTAAAACGAGGCAAAAATACTGAAAAAGATGCATGTTTTGCAGTGCATGAAACTTTCAATTAAAAAGCATAATTATGAGATACGTTGACAGTCAAAATTGAGATTAAAAAGTCATATATGTTGAAATGAAATATACTATATATTAATAATGAGATAAAAATGTATAAACTAGCTATGAAACGAAGTCATAATTATGAGATATAAGTCGTGAGATAAAAGGCAAAATTATGACATTGTCGTAATTATGCGACAAAGTAAAAGTTCTGAGCTAAAAAGACAAAATTGACATTTTAAGTCATAATTATGAGATAAAAAGTTCATAAAGTCAATTCAACTTTTCATGTCATGTGGCTCTATATTAGACGTTAACTTTGTGTGAATAGATTGTAATTTGTTGTATTTGTGACTTTTATACATGTAAGACATTCTGCCTCTAATTTAAGACCTTTTTAGGCCTTCATTTGTGGGACGGTGATTTGAGACTTTTTTAAGACCTGCAGAAACCCCGCACATGGACATTAGGCCGTTTTCACACTTGATTGACTGAACGGATGTGGATTAAACTACTGCTTAACATCATCCACGAACCCTTAAGTGATGTCAAAGGAAAAGTAAAGATGCTTTAGAGAAAGTCTTGGAGTAACATCACTGATGAACTACATCGCTGTTTACACACGCATTCATCTGCTGCAGACATATTGCAATGATACGAAGAAAGCAAGCTGCTCGCCGATGGCCATGAGAAATGCAGCAAACCTGTGATGCCAGAAGCCTCAGTGTGAAAGCGCTCTAAACACAGAATGAACACACACACAATCCATGAATGAGACAAGAGGCTGTGATGAGCAAACGCAGCAAAAGAAGGGCAAGAACATGTGACGTCTCAGACGAGATGAAACAGCGCTGTCTCATGAGTCAATCAGACGCTGACCTTTACACAGACGGCTAATTAACTAATTAACTCTGAGAGGACAACACCGCCTCTCCCATCCATCACATCTGATACTGCAGAACACACCAATTACAAGAGCACAAAGAACACCACAAACCGCACATCACTCAGAAACACATTCCCACCACCACAGAAAAAACACGCTTTACTAAATCAGTCTTGAGATTACAAAGACACAATTATGAGGGTCAAATTTCAATTGACATGTTATGTCACAATTAGAAGATTAAAAATCATATTATGAGATGAATTGACATTCTAAGTCAACATTATGAGATAAAAAGTCACAAGAGAAGTCTAAATGAAATACCGTATCTTGATTATGAGAACAAAAGGTACAAATTATGAGATAAGACTAAATGCATAATTATATAACATACCATAATTGTAAGTTAAAACGCATAATGAGATAAACTGAGCATACTAAGTTAAAAATTATGAGCTAAAAATAACAATTATGAAATAAGATGACAATTTTGACATTTTAAGTCACAATTATGAGAAGTTATGACACGCTATGTCATTATTTTAAGTTTAAAAAAATAATTATAAGATAAATTGACATACTAAGTCAAAAATCATGAGGTAAAAATTCGTTAAGATAATTAAAAATTGACATACTATCTGATATAATTGATATAAATTGATATAATATCTTAATTATTAGATAAAAGTCAAGTTAAGACACTAAGTCATAATTATGAGAAAGTCTGAAATAGTTAAAAGTCATGAGATAAATGTCAAAATCATGATATTGTCATAATTATAAGATAAAGTAAAAAATTCTAAGAGTCATAATTATGAGATAAAAAGTCATAATGACACCAGCTAATTGAACTTTCATGTCATATGGCTCTATATAAGCGGTGTTAGTTTTGTGTGAAAATATGGTATTTGTGTTTTATTAAAACAAAAGAAACACCAATTTCATATATATTATCTTCACTTTTCAAGTACCCTCTTCATAAATATGGTTGCTTCCAAAGGTTTTCAAGGACTTAATGTCAAAAAGTTAAATTCAAGTACTTTAAGCACCTTGAACAAACCCAGTTTCAATTTTGAGACTGAAAATTGTAGGATTTTGTTTCTTATATGGCAGAAATGGGCTTCCATACACACGGCTACCACAACACACACACACACACACGGATGGAGATTTATAGGACCTACAGAAAGTGTGTTGTGAGTACAATCATACATACTACACAGAATTAGAGGTCAACCGATGATAGCTAGGTTGGACCACACTGGCCGATACCGATTAATCAACTGTTTTTAAATGGATACTGAAATAAAACTAGAGTTTTGCTATTAAAAAAATATAGGCAGTAACAGTACTGAACCATTACTTGCAATTAATAAAAATATTAATGTATTTATTATATCGATCTTTTAGTGATTTCAAAATTTTCTAATTTTAAAGAAGAAGAAACGTTAAAATTAAAAAATGTAGCTTATATATGTCGCTAATAGCGAATGTTGAAATGAACACGCTAACAAGAAACAATACTTCTACGGTTTTCATAATGCTACGAATGGACTCTTATTGTTGAGTATTACCATTTAATTTCATCAGTCATGCTTAAAGATGGCATCTTTAAATATCTACACAAGGCCATACCATTAAAATTACATACATTTGGATATTGTTTGTGTACTCACACACTGTATTTGCTTCTATTTTAACACTGATAATTATTAATAATTAGAAACAAATTAGTCCACACAAAGCGCCACAAGCAAAATTAGGGAAAAGTGCAGCGCCTGTGTCTAGGAGATACTCAGAGGTATCTCTCTCACACACAACAACACACACACACAGACAGACACAGACACAGACACAGACAGACACAGACACAGAACACACACACAGACACAGACACACACACAGACACCGAACAACAGACCACAGACACAGACAAGACACAGACAGACACAGGACACACAGAGACACAGACAGACAGACAACAGAACACAGACACAGACAAGACCACAGACAGACACAGACCACAGACACCAAGACAGACGACACAGACACAGACATGAGCACAGACAGACACAGGACACAGACACAGACAGACACAGACACCACAACACACCACACCACACACCCGACGCTTTGCGTTCAATTCAAGTGGCGTTCTAAAACAGTTTAGTTATCACCAAACGGACAGAAGTTTGTTTCTAGAGTTAACGATGTGGCATTAAAAAGTTTGAATTTCGGTTTTAAAAAACAGGCAAGTGGAAAGAGAAGAGCAAATTTATTACAGCTCTCTATATGAAGCACACAGACTTTATTAGAGCCACAGAAAAGACAAACGTTTTGCTAAAAATGCACAATACAAAATGTATAGCCCTAGAGTGAAGTAATTATGTACATTTACAATGATTTAGGACAAATATAATGTCATTTAATAGAAAACTATGTGAATGGCGCTCTGCAGGATTTTCTGTCGGCTGTATTTAAATTTGAAGTTTCCCGCTCAGTGCAGCGCGCAGTGTCACATGTCAAAATAAACAACACGTGCTGTCAGTGATTTCCGCCTCTAGAGGCCGCTCTCGTAGTGTATAAGCCAGCGGACCCTTCTCAGACACTCCAGCAATGCACGCAAAACGGAAAACTATCGGCATGGATTTTTACCGATAACCGATAGTTGCGGCAATCAACTATCGGTGTCGATTAATCGGTCTACCACTACACAGATATTACGCTAGTATGCACTGCCAGGTCCTGTGACAAACAGCGCTCGTGATTTCACAGAAACAGGAAGCGAAAACAATGACTATTACACAGGAACTGTGACAATACACTGTTCATTTACATAAAGAAAACATGTTGACCAATGACAGACAACACCTGACCAGGCACAACACGATACAAGCACCTCTATTCCTCATCAATTACAGCTTTAGTCGACATGTTGCTCGTTTTGCATATGTTATGTCGTGCTGGGTGGCTCCGGTCAAAAATCCTCATAACTGTGTATTAAATGTCACGCTCTGATTGGCTGCTGGAAATGTGCCTGGTTAGGATGGGATGCAACTCTTATGAACACACAGGAAAAGTGTCAGTGAAATGTGAAAACACTTGATATGAGGATGAAACAACACAATGTTCACGCAAACAATCTCTTCTGGCAGAGGACACAACTCCCAACATTATGACTTCATGATAAGACAGAGAGTGTCGAGCAGGTGTTTCTTACCCAAACAGTCCCCTGTGCAGTGAAGCAGCCATAAAACAGAAGACACGTGATGTACTAGTACAAGCATCAAGCACTCAGGTGAACCACAAACACAAGCCCCTGAAGTGCTCAGACACACCTCACCTTAACCCCACCATCCAATAATAAAACACATACTGTGCATGAACGACGTGACATTTCGATCATCTGCACCATGTTCTATCTAGACACATGCGATAAAATAAATCTCCTTTCGAACGGTTTCTATTTCTGTGTGTCCAATGACAGCGATGATCTCAGTGCTTTGTGTATTCTATTCTATTTCTATTCTATCGACTTGTTTATTTTTATGTATTAAAAAAAGATGACCCTCTAACACTATTCTATTTCTATCTACTTGTTTTCTTTATTTATAAAAATGTTTTGACACTAACACTTTTTCTATTCTATCTACTTGTTTATTATTATCATTTTTATAAAAACACCCTCTAACACGCTAGCTATAGAAAAACATCACATGTACTGTGTTAGACTAACGGAGACTTTTCACAGCACTTACATATTACTCTTTTATTGTTTGATTGCTTCTATTGTTCTCATTTTTAAGTGGCTTGGACAAATGTGTCTGCTAAATGATTAAATGTACCTGTACATGTATAAGTGTAAATAGGTTTTTAGTATTAATACTTGCATTATTTTAATAACCATACAGAAAACAACAATGGATATTTTACTTTAGGTCTTGAAAATGAAGGACGAATAACTTTCAAAACTGTGTACAAACACTTTATGACTAGAGTTGTATGTATTTTGAGATAGTATTATTTTCATGTTAAATGGTTTTAATTTGATTATTTTATGACAGTTGAGCACATTTTCTTAACAAAATCATACATGGGAGTCCAGCTCAAACACACCGTCCTGAAGTTTTCTAAATAAATGAATTGTAGCATCTGGATTAGGGCTGTCAAAAAAATGTGAATTTCGAATATTCATCAAATTTAAAATATAAATCCACATTCTATTTTTTTAGCCTATCCAGTTGAAACCACTAGATGTGGAGCAGCTACGTTGTTCATTCAAAATATTGCGGAAAAAGAGAATATTAATGAGGAGAAGATGTTGTTCAAGTCAAAATGAAACAGAACGCATATTTATCGCATTTTCTAGAGGGACATCTGTCACCGTTGCACTCGTGTCTCGCACAAGAGAGCCGCGTGTTTAGAAGCCATGTAAGATTAATGCAAGTTCAACTTTTAAAAAACATGTCTCGAGACTTTATGGTTTTTTTGCCGTCCCAATGCATCTCATGTTGTTAAATTCAAAAAGTACTATTTGTGATTGGTTTTCGGTCCTTTGTATTAAACTATACATACATACATGATGCTGTTTTGTTCCTAATTGTTTAAGCAATTTAATAAATTCTATATGATTTAAAAAATGTTACACTTTTTTCAAAGATAGTTGTGTAATTGCATTGCTTTGAAGAAACATGTATTGATATTTTGCATGATGTGCCCTCTTGTGACCTCAAGAGAGAAGCCAAAAATACTGAATTTATGCCTTTTAAATTGGGCATAAAATTTTAATTCAAAAATAAAAAATTAAATATAAAATTCAAATAAAATCTGTTTTATTTGTTTTATTTTACAAATAAAAATTGTAATTTTTTTTTTTAATCTAAACTAGATTTTTTTTATGTTTTATTTATCTAAACAAATATAATTCGAATATTGATGATATTTAAGTACAAAATTCTAATTTAGTTTTTCAGCTATTTGGATAGCCCTAATATGGATAAATTACAGCAGTGATAAATGTGCTTAACTGTCATAAAAACAATGGCACAACTTTTTAATTCTCCTAAAACACTGATTTAATTTATGTAGAAAGATTGTGGGATGAAACATGTTTTCATGTGACCGGTGCATCTGCTTCCTCCATCCTCTGTTCAATCATTGAGACACCAAACTGATGGATGGATGAAGTGAAACGCCTCTAGAGACACTAAGAGCACTAACTAGTGTGGCTGCCGACAGATGCCAGTCGTGATGCTGATGGAGGAATCGTGTAACTCCATGAACATGTTGCTCAGGACATGGACGAGGCGATAAGCATCGAATGGAGGCTCATGAGAGAACGTGAACTCTCATCCACTCAAGAACACGTCTTTACCTGAAGGGTTTCGGAGGCAGGATGCTGAATCTGGTCTTCTCCAACATCTTACGGATCTTGTTGCGTCCTCCAGTCACTGTGTTGGCCTTCATCTTCTTGCGGCTCTTGCTGTCCGAGGGAAACTCCAAGTCTCCGGGCAGATCCGGGATGGAGAAGCGGTTGCTCTTCCTCTCCTGAATCTTAGGGATGTGAGGACAACCGTTCTTCATCTCGTTCCTCACGCGGCTCTGAAGCTCTTTGAAAACTGCGACAAAGTAAAAACAGTTTGCACTATTAACTATGATTTTGCCTCAATAAACTCCTAATTTGCTGTTTATTAATAGTTAGTAAGGTAGTTTTTAGGTATGAGTTAAGGGATTCAAAAATGCTCATGCAAACTAAAACATAAATGTGCTTCATAAGACTAATAAGCCAATATGTTAGTATAATGCATACGCATTTAACAGTGAGAATTAGTCCCTCAAGTAAAGTGTTACCAAATGTTTTTGTATATACAGCTTTTACAATACACACGGTTTCAGAGCCAGTTTTAGTGCTAGGTGATGTGATGATATTTAACGATGATACGAGTGATCCGCCGGGTTTATCTAGCTATACTGTATTTATAATGTTGTCTAGCACATATATCAGTAATTTGGACACGTTTGAGTATTCCAAGACAATTAAGAGATTTAAATATTGGTTGTTTTTTTTCTAATAAAGTGCACCTTTTTTACTTTATTGGATGTTACCTTTTAGATATTTACTTTCTGTCTGTGAATGTAAAAGGTCTGCATGGATTCAGAGATCCAAGTGCACAACAAATGGAGTTATTGTCTTCCAAAATAAAGAAAAATAAAGACATTGTCATGTCTAGAAGACGCTGTTTTCTGTGCTGCGAAAGCAAAACCACTTTGCAGGATGAAGGATGAGGATGTGAAGAGTCAGTGGTTAAAGTCATTTTTACATTGATCCTTGAATGGACTGTTTCAGGCACAGTGAGAACAGAGGTGATGCTGCAATTATGAGGAAAATGTAAGTGTTGTTTAACCTCGGGTGCATGTAAACCTAATGTTAGAGACCTCCAAAATACAATCAGGAAGCTTTAAAGGGTTACTCCACCACAAAATTATAATTGTGTCATTAATCACTTACCCCCATGTCGTTCCAAACCCGTAAAAGCTTCGTTCGTCTTCGGAAAACAATTTATGATATTTTAGAAGAAAACCGGGAGACTTGTAACTTGTGACCCATTGACTGCCAAGTAAATTACACTGTTGAGGTCCAGAAAAGTATGAAAGACATCGTCAAATACTCCAGTTGGTTCAAACACAAGCAGTGTACGCTCTTCTGTGTCAGTCGCACCACAACGATACGTCTTCTACAACATTTTCAAATCAAAGCGTAAACAAACATAGAAGACGTATCCTTGTGGTGCGGCTGACACAGAAGAGCGTACGCTGCTTGCGTCCAGCAGATATTCTCAAAAATGGCGCTACAGTGAACCAGAGGAGATGAATTGTTGAATAACATTGTTCTCGTCTCTTCATTAAATTCAGATTGAACCACTGATGGCAGATGGACTATTTTGATGACGTCTTTCTTACTTTCCTGGACCTTGACCGTGTTAATTACTTGGCAGTCAATGGGACAGTCACAAGCCTCCCAGGTGTCATCTAAAATATCTTAAAATGTGTTCTAAAGACAAATGAAGCTTTTACATCTCCAATGCGTCTGCATGGTCACAGCTGTTCTTTGCATCTACAGATTTTACTTGAATTTTGATATAACATAAAATGCTGAATGGAGATACAATTTCTAAAATGTGCATTGGCATGTAAGTGCTCTGCAGATTTACTGAATAAAGTGCAAGATGCATATCAAAGTCATGTGACTGAATAACCGTCTGAGAGGGAACGTCAAACGATGCTGTGGAGAAATGTCCGAGCCAAAGCCTGTCAATAAAACGCTCGGCTGTGTGAAGTCATTTATGGCGTTTAATACAACAGCACTTCCAACTTTCTTTGTCGTAAGTGATCATTTTAATCTCCTGCAAACATGAGGGGGGGTTGCTTTATTCACCAAATGTTTGTCAGAATTTTGAAGGGCATTCAGTTTTTTTTTTTGCACTGAATTAAATGAGCAGCTCAGATGGAAACAACCACTTATATATCAGACTAGATGACGTCATGGTGCTTCCACAAAAAATACTAAAATAATACTATCCACAGGCAACTTGTAATTTTCTCAATTTCGAGAAACTGTGTCGCAGTCGCAGATCAGATCAACACCTCATAACACCTGTCAGCCAATCAGCATATGAAGCAGTGACTGTGATATAAGAACGATCTGTATGTTCTGTGACATACCGAAGATGTTGGTCTTCACAGTAAGAGAGAGGTGTGTGTTGTTCTTCAAGATATCCATGGCTTTGGAGTACGAGATGTTCTCAAAGTTCTGCCCATTAATCTCCATGATCTGAGGACAGACGAGACACAATGTGTTCATGCTGAATATTGATCTGGTAAGTGTTGTTCGTGTTCCTGTAATCTGTCACCTGATCTCCACGCTTGAGCCCAGCTTCTGCCGCTTTTACTGTCCATCCTCCACAGTCTCGACGAAGATGACGAAGCTCCGCTCGCTGCCGCCCTGAAGCGTGAAGAACAGCGGAGACTCTCGGGACGGCTTCTGCAGGGTGATCTGACGACACTTGGCTTTAGCAGCACACGCGATGTTCAGCAGACGCAGATGACCTTTCATTTTCTGAGACACAATTCAATTGAATTCGATAAAACCACTCCCATGTATTCATGATACAATACATATGTTCATAATCTGTAAATATTCTGATACTGATATAGCTGCCTGAGAGGCGTTTTGAAGAAATATCATGCATTAATATGCCTTTCAATAATCTTTTGTTGTGCTTTAAACTAGTACGCTTATTTTGATGTGTTGACTAACATACTATAATTACATGATTATAATTTTAACTGCAGTGTTTTTCGATATTACATTTAAAGTTAATATTATATTTATACTATAAGATTTAAATGTACTAAAAATACATAAATACAAATATATTTAAATTGCATTACATATTATTTCATAACAGGGGTTTATCATATGCTTGTCTTAACCATATTTCAAAAACAATAATAGAAATAATTATGAAATTACATATTTATAACAAAGATGTACTCAAGTCCTACTTAAAGAGCCCCTATTATGCCTTTTCATGCAGTGTGTCATGTAGCAGTATGTGAACATAAACTTTCAGCAAAGTTGTGAAGCCGACAGTGCACGGTAAATAAAGTTATTGTCTATCAAAAAAAAAAAGAGTCGGCTCCCAATCGCCTAAACGAGTCGTCAAGAATTTGAATCTTATTCTGTTACGGCTGTACGTCACGAAGTAAACATTTGCATAATGTCCGCCCATGTCTGTCATTCACGCTGTACGCGGTAGACCAATCACAAAGCACTGCGCCATCTGACCAATCACAAGGACTGCGCCATCTGACCAATCACAGCAGTGAGAGGCGGGGGGTTTAGAGACTGATTCTTCGAACTGCTTCACACGAATCGTTTAGGAATCATTTAGAAATGAGGTCAAATTAAAGCAATTTTTTGACCTTGTATGCATGTAAATCTGCTTTAGGACAATATTAACAACCTTAAAAAAGGCAACTTAGGAGCACTTTAAGTGGGTCAAAATGTAACTAACTGTATTTAATATAAATGCAGTATATAAACCATAATACATTTTCATTTAACTAAAGTGACATTCATTACTTTAAAGTATATCAGAGTGCTCCTCTTTTTTTAAGTATGCTACTTCTTTTTCACAAGGATTTCCAGGCCTAGAAATCACTATATGTGACCCTGGAGCACAAAACCAGTCTTAAGTAGCACAGGTATATTTACAGCAATAGCCAAAAATATATTGCATGGGTCAAAATTATAGATTTATCTTTTCTGAGATAAATCATTAGGACATAAGTAAAGATCTTGTTCCATGAAGATATTTTGTACATTGCTAAGAACTTCATTTGGACAACTTTAAATTTAAAGATGATTTTCTCAATATTTAGATTTGTTTTGCACCCTCAGATTCCAGATTTTCAAATAGTTGTATCTCAGCCAAATATTGTCCTATCATAACATATATACCATACCATATATCAATGGAAAGGTGATTTATACGGCTTTCAGATTATGCAAGAAAAAATTTACATTTTGAAAAATGTACCCTTATGACTGGTTTTGTGGCCCAGGGTCACAAATTAGAAATGCCTGATATTTCCCTGTTTTTCTCAACTGTAGGAACCCTGTTTTATTGAATCAGTCTGGTTTTGTCTGATGTCGACACTCACCGAGGAGTCCAGTAACTTCTCAAAGTCCTCCAGGAACAGAGTCATGACCGGGTCGCCTTCAAAGTCGTTAAAATGATTGTTTACCCACAACAACACTATTCTCGTCACCTGCAATATCCCAAAATATATGTCAAGACATGCAATCCATTATTGACCACAAAAACAACACTGTAAGAAACAGAAAGACCGATGCACACACATACTGACCGTGTCTCTGAGACTGTCCACTTTGAACCATTCCAGAAGTTTCTTGCCCACTTCCATGGGGCTGGACAGGAAGGTGCGGTACGTCAGGAGGAAGTCCTCGATGTAAGTGGGATCCACCACCGACGGCTCCTCCACCAGGTGCATGATCAGACGTTCAGGGGTGCCCTGATACAGACAACACAACAGCAGCTGATAGAGAGCATGCATGCAGAGAGGGACATTTCCATGCAGTTGCTAGGGCGTTGCTAGGGTCTGTTACAGTGCTGGGTAGATTACTTACAAATTGTAGCTTGTTACTGATTACAGATAACAAGATGAAAATTGTAGTTAGTAATCTAGGTTACTATTTTTAGGGAATGTATTCTGACTACTTTTTTTATCTAACTTGTTTTAAACTTACTATTAAATGTAGTAACATTGATATAAAAAATCAAAGATAATGAAAATATATTTGATTTTTTTATATCAAATCATAAAATGCATTAAACATTACACCAGGGTTTCCCAAACTGGCTTAATGTAAGAACTGCAGTGGGTTTGTGAGTTGATTAAAATTAATAAATAATTAAATAATAGAAATGCAAAATAAAAATAATAACACTGTTATATTTGTTAACCTGCATGACATTGTGACAACCGACATCAGAGAACTAAATACATGCAAATTATAAAATTATTGAAATATTAACTTCCTCTGAGATATTTCAATTTGGCTATAACAGTTTGGGAATTCCTGCATTACATGAACAAACATTAATAAACACGGAAACAGCAATGACATCACACGCCCAACGTCTTCCAGGTCTGATATATATTAGTCCAGACTTCCAGAATCAACCGGTACTGAAGGTCACTGGATATGATGATGAGTCATTGTGTTTTACAGCAATACGTCACCGGTGTTATTAACATCTGAGTATAATTCAAGATAAATGTATAACACACAGTAGGAGATTTACAAAGGAAAATATAAGAGAATGTAATCTGATTATGAGCATTTTAAAATGTAATATACTCTATTTTTTTTTCTCAGATAACGTAATCCAGATAACATGTAATCTGATACAACACAGCACTGCTAGTGACTGATGCAGACGTCACTAAGAGCGGCCGTTCTCCAGAGGATCAGAAACCACCAGCAGCCGGCCTGAAACTGAACGCCTCTGCTCTGAGAGCCAGCACAGATCTAACGGGGGACGTCACTGCTTCATACGAGCAATGCTCCGGCTGCAAAGTCCAGTCTAGTTTAACCCAAGCCAGCACAGGTCAACACGGTAACCTTTAAAACTAACAGACTTCACCATACTGGCCCAGCTGATTAACACAGCAGATTAAGACAGTATAGGGGCAGGACGGGGGGGGAAAAAGGGCAGGGGGAAATAGGGGAAGGAGACGGAAGAGAAGGAAAGGAGGGAGGCACGAAGGGGCAGACGGGCCAGAACAGGAAGCGGAACAGGGGAGGAAAAAAAAACAGACACCACACGAGAGAGGCACACGACACGACGGAGACACACGACACGACAGAGACACACGACACGAGAGAGACACACGACGAGAGAGACACACGACACGACAGAGACACACGACACGAGAGAGACACACGACACGAGGAGGCACACGACACGACAGAGACACACGACACGACAGAGACACACGACACGAGAGAGACACACGACACGAGAGAGACACGACACCGAGAGAGGCACACGACACGAGAGAGGCACACGACACGACGGAGACACACGACACGAGAGACACACGACACGACAGAGACACACGACACGAGAGGCACACGACAACGACGGAGACACAGACACGACAGAGACACACGACACGAGAGAGACACACGACACGAGAGAGACACACGACACGACAGAGACACACGACACGAGAGAGACACACGCCACGACAGAGACACGACACGAGAGAGACACACGACACGAGAGAGGCACACGACACGGACAGAGACACACGACACGACAGAGACACACGACACGAAGAGACACACGACACGAGATAGGCACGACACGACGGAGACACACACACACATAGACACACGACACGAGAGAGACACACGACACGAGAGAGACACACGACACGAACACACACGACGAGAGAGACACAACACGAGAGGCACACGACACGACAGAGACACACGACACGACAAGACACACGACACGAGAGAGACACACGACACGAGAGAGACACACGACACGAGAGAGGCACACGACACGACGGAGACACACGACACGACAGAGACACACGACACGACAGAGACACACGACACGAAGAGACACACGACACGAGAGAGACACACGACATGAGAGAGGCACACGACACGACGGAGACACACGACACGACAGAGACACACGACACGAGAGAGACACAGACACGAGAGAGACACACGACACGAGAGAGGCACACGACACGACAGACACACGACACGAGAGAGACACAACACGAGAGAGGCACACGACACGACAGAGACACACGACACGAGACAGACACACGACACGAGAGACACACGACACGAGAGAGACACACAACGACAGAGACACACGACACGAGAGAGACACACGACACGAGAGAGACACACGACACGAGAGAGGCACACGACACGACAGAGACACAACGACACGAGAGCGACACACGACACGAGAGACACGACAGACAGAGACACACGACACGAGACAGACACACGACACGACAGAGACAACGACACGAGAGAGACACACAACGACAGAGACACACGACACGACAGAGACACACGACACGAGAGAGGCACACGACACGACAGAGACACACGACACGAGAGAGACACACGACACGAGAGAGGCACACGACACGACAGAGACACACGACACGGACAGACACACGACACGACAGAGACACACGACACGAGAGAGACACACACGACAGAGACACACACGACAGAGACACACGACACGAGAGAGACACAAACGACAGAGACACACACACACGACAGGACACACGACACGAGAGAGACACACACACGACAGAGCACAACGACACGACAGATACACACGACACAAGACACACGACAAGAGAGCACACGACAGAGAGCACACGACACTAGAGAGACACAACACAGAGACACACACACATATACACACTACACATATACACACAACTATACATACACACTACACTACATATACACACTACACTATATATACACACTACACTATATATACACACACTACATGTCCAAAGTTCTTGCTTGATTTTGTTGACATATTAAAAGTTTTTGCAGAGAGGATTTTAGATTAATCGATGTATCACTCCATAAATCAGAAAATACTGTCTACAGACAGAAACAAATTAATCCTCATCATGTTTTAGGAATAAAAGTTATATACACTATATTGCCAAAAGTATTGGCACCCCTTCTAATGAAAGGTTTGACTACTTTAGTAATGTCCATGAGTACAAATCTTAATGTTTAAGCATATAATGATATTCTAGGGAATCTAATTTTATATCAACAGTTTGGACTCTTTTCTATTCTAACATGACAGTGTCTCTGTGTATAAGACAAGAATCAAAGAGAAATGA
>QVTF01008569.1:0-23885 GCA_003573665.1 Oxygymnocypris stewartii | reverse complement strand
AAAGCCATAAGCTAGAGAGTGACAGAACCCCCTCTGAGTTAAGCCAAGTAACTCTATCTTTCCTTCTAATAGGTTCAATTAAAACTCCAGACACACACGTCTATAAAAACAGGGAGTGTATTTATCTTTCTGATTCCAATGGAGGGTAAAGAGGATAATTCTATAGCTAGAGGAAGTGATCGTCTCCCCCATTCCTTCTAATCCAAACACTTTTTGGCTGTGGGTCAGCTTAAGAGCGTATATGTGCGGACCTCAGCGCTCTTTCTGTCTATTCATAACATTCACGCATTATTCCATGTATCTGTCCAGGCATTCTGTGGATTAAGAAGGAAATCAGTGTCTGTTGCTTTAAGGCTTGAAAATCCAGGAAAATATGTCATTGAATACCATATAGATCCTGCTGTTGCTAGAGTATTTTTTTACGGCAGCTATAAAGCTGTATAAGACCAAAGATTCCGAGATGCTTTCTGTTTGATTCACTTTGTGTTTATGCAAATCTATTCTATTGTTTACATAGTTTTAATTTTAGTTAAGATTAACAACAGCAGGTATGTGCCTTTTTCTAAATATCTGCATTACAAATGATAAAGCAAACCAGAGGTACTGGCCATTCAATCACTTTTGACTCATTAAAAGACATTTCAGTGCTCATTAGTCTTAAAACTTTAAGAGTCATGTCTCATTCACAACTGCAGTATGACTTATTGCAGCCAAAATACTTGCTGAAAAAGTAAAAGAAACATTACTAAGTAAAAACATTACTTTTTTTACTGTCAGAAGAACTGAATATCACATTATCCTACTGGAATTTGGGATCTTCTCAATACATGCAAGTTAGCTAATTGTTTGTCTAATGGGCAATTAGCTTGAATCAGAGAGTGGGTTTGATAATTAAGAACAGCTCCAGAGAGGCAGCTAATGATCTCCAGTTTCAGTAGATTCAAGGCTTTGTTGACAATCGACTCAAACCCAAACAACCCAGAGACTCTTCACTGTAACTAAAGAAGTGGGGGAAACACAGGAGAAAGAAGCCAAGTCTGTTTATTTGAATAGCTTAAGAAGTGAACAGTGGTGCTAATAAGTAGGCCGTGGTGGTTCTGGCTATCAGTCATTAAGCAAGGTCATTAATTCTGCACGCCAGGTTTAAGATGGATGACGAGATGAATGGGGCTGGGATAGCATTGTTTAAGCACTAAATTTGTTAAGAGTCTAAATGGCTTTGAGGCATTCATTCATTCTGTCCCTGGTCAGCACAGAGCAGCTCTCGATACAGTGTGACTCAAGGCCACCAATGACCTGCCTAGGGAATGTTGTCACATAGTTTTCATAGTTTGAGACTTTTTTTTTTGAAGGCGCACAACTAAGAAGCCTTATTTGTAACTTAACTGGAAACGTTCCATCGGCTTCACATCTGAGTGCCAAATTAACTAACTCACATTCTCTGTGCTCTTATACATTTCATGTTGTGTTCACCATCCCTCCCCAGATATTTTTTTAAAAGAAAACAAGAGGCACACTTTGGTTTGTTCTTTGTTGCAGAGTGGTCGTCGCATTTAGCAACCCCCTACCCCAAATCACACACGGTCCCTTATGCCAGCCAGTGATTTAACGCTTACCCAGCAAGCTCCCCCCGTAGAGACAGAGGGCATGCCATGAGAGAGGCCCTCCCTGGGGGGATGGAGCAGTGGACTGGAGTGATGACACTCATGGCTGTTCACATGATGATGGTTCTTTGTTAGGGGACCAAGCAGGAGGTCTCCTTCAGGACCCCCTCACAATCTGACACACTTAGTAACTTTTGTATTGGCCTGGGCCCTTTGTCAGACTTCACATGACCTTTGACTTCCCACTCAGCCACCAATCAGACTCCCTGAAAGTAAAGGGACAGCAGGCTGAAAGAGTGTGGAACAAAAGCTGCTGAATCACTTTATCGTGCACACACACAGCCCTGCCATGTGATTTTTCATCATCGTAGTCGCTGTTTCTTTTGTCAAGCTAGGGCAAACTTCTAGTCATTAACATGAAGGATTTAGAAATATCTTGTTATCCTTTGTTTTTCTCCTCAGTGTGTGTAAGGGAAAAAAACAAGAGTACAGTTTAATTTGAATGACAACAATTACTAGATCTCGTTTCTTTGCTGCTTTTGGGGTTGCATATTCATTGCTAATGAGCTTGTGCGTTTTTGAAATGCAGAGTTAGAGAGTTGCACGTCTTTTGTTTGTCAAATGGGTGATTGTAATTAGCAGTCTCACTGCTGAAACATCATCTTTGAAAATCAATATATTTCTTCCCCCATCATTAGTCATGTTACTCAAATAGTTTTTTATAGTTTTCAATAATTAATGAGTGTATCATTTTAGCAGTATGAATTCTTAGAGGTTGAATTGTTGTAGTGGAATTACAAGGTCAAAAGCTTATCTTCATAAATATGAGATGATATTTTGTTGGGAAAATGTGTAAACTGTTTCAGTTTGAATGCGCCTGATGGAAGCCTGTGCCTCATACAAATGGCATTGTGCATTTGTACAGACGAAGTTGAGCGACAGACAAAGCAAATAGTGCAAAACCAAAAATAGTGTAGGTTAATTTGCTTTGTCTCTTGATCTCTATCTCGGAGGCAAGCTTTATTGGAAAAGCTGTGAAAATGTACAAAATTTCTGTAGCATTCAAAGTACTTAGAGCTATTGCACATGAAGCATGATAAATGAGATATAACAGAAAATAGAATATGAATATTTCCAGTTATTGCTCAGCAAAATCAGAGAGTGTTGATTAAAGGAGATGAAAGGAATTCTGAAAGAGGAACAAGAAAAAAAAGAGTGGCTCAGTTTTCTCTTTTCCTTCACTGCCTTGAAAACAAGCTGATCAATGGAGCTCTTGTGGCCTACAGAAGTGCAATGATGTATCAGTTTGTCTGGAATTAAATGCTTTTTCTAGATTCTCTATTTTCAAAGCGTAGTAATGATGTGAGAGGGAGCAGTGGGAATCTCTTTGTAATCTCCCTTGAGGATGAAGAGATGGAAGATTACGGCAGAGATAGAATCCACTTTCATAAACCTATGTAGTGCAAACTCGGACACAGGGCACGCAGTGGACTGTTTAGCAATTAATAGTGGTACTATTATTATGAGGATTGAACTTGTGGAGTTAAACTTGTCCCACAATATTTGTGCTATGGACATCAATGACATTACATATTTTGTAAAATTTAGTGATTTTTTTCACTCAAGTCAATTAATTATTCATTCAAACTGTTCTTTAAAAAAACACTATTTGACTCCAGAATGATGCAAGTGGCTGTCTTTTTGATTGAGTCCCCGAATCATTCATTCAACTGATTAATTAAAAATGCTAATTAATTCAGGAACAAAACCATGACTGTCTTTATGAGTTAGTCACTGAATCATTCATTCAGCCAATCTCATAAAATAATTCTGCTTTATTTTAAGCAAAACTAGTGAATGTCTTTGAGTTAGTCATTGAATTCTTCATTCAGATGATTTGTTTAAATACAATCAATCATTCAGGAATTACACAATACTTGTGTGTTGATCCATGTTGCACAGGTAACTTTCAGTAACAATACATTGCCAATATTGTGTTTACTCAACAGACAGTTCCTCCAAAAATAAACATTGTGTCATAATCTACTCACTTTCATATTGTGCCAAACCTGTATGGCATTTCTTTCTTCTATGGAACACAAAAGAAGATTTGAAAAATGTTTGAAAAACTTTCGTTTTTGTTATGCAATGAAAATAAATAGGTCCATTGTTGTTTGGACCCCTTTTAGATTTAAAAACCTTATTTTGTGTTCCACAGAATAAAGTAATACAAGTTTGAAATCTAAGTTAGTAATATTGAGTATAGCAGTGATGTATAATGCAGGAATAATGATCTGAATGTAGTTGCATCATTTCAATTGTGTGAATATCTAAAAGCGTGTTTTTCATTTTATCTCTTTCTGCCTGTCTCTCTTTATCTAGGGTACAGCATAGTAAGTATCATGTCAGTCTGGCACGCCGCAAGTTCAGAAAAGCCCAATCCCTTCACACATTCACGCACACACACACACACACCCCTCCTGTTCAAAACAGTGATAACTCAATTCCTTAACGTCCTCCTTTTTCTCCATCTCACTCAATCACTCACTCAGACACACAATCACACACAGAAACACACACACTGCACAAAGTAAACTCTACCAATCTCTCTCTGTCTCCTTCTTCTTGTCTCTTGTGGCCCTTGCAATGCACCAAGTCCCATGCTTGCCATATGGTGGAGAACTGAGAGAGGGTTGCACAGTTCCAGATTTCTGTGCCTAACAAAGTCTATGAATATATATATATACACACACACAGGCTCACACAAACCGGCCAGCAAATGCACAACAATCTTGATCAATGCCATCTCGGAAGTGTTGTTTTAATGTTCATCACTTGTTTGTGTTGCATCATTAAGTTCTACTATCAGATCGTTTGTTGTTTTGTATGTTGCATTTTATTTTATAAAGGGATAGAATTCAATGGTAACCAAAACTTCTTGGTGACCAACATTCAACAGAATGTTTCCTTTTGTGTTCTCCTGAAAAACGAAAGTCATACATATTTAGAACAACATGAGGGTGAGTAAATGCTTTTCATTTTTGGGTGAACTGCCACTTCAAGGAATATTCTAATTGATAATGTTGATCAACACAAAAATGAATTTTGACTTGTCCTTCACAAAACCAGAACCTTGGTAACAGGACTTGTATCGGTTGCAGTTATTGGAGTACACACACATATATCTGTGTCTGAATGTGAGCACACGTGCTTATGTGTTAACAGGGTCTCCACAGGATATTAAAGGCCCTTGAATCATCTGTCCAGCTGGCGGACCCACTGGTATACTCACGTTCTCTCTCACACACACACACACACACACACACACACACACACACACACACACACACACACACACACACACACACACACACACACACACACACACACACACACACACACACACACACACACACACACACTCCAGTTCACAGAAGGCACTCTGGCTCGTAGCCTACAAGCTGTTTAGGGGGAGGCATAATTACAACTCTCCACTCTCCATTCCAGTCTCAGGGCATCCATAGCGAGTTCTCTCTGAACACATATAAAGAACACCCAGAGAATATGCTGTCAGAACTCTCAAATGTCTTCAGATGGCATCTTTTAAGCATGTTTTTATGTCCCTTTGACTCTCTCCAGTGGTTTACATTGCTCTGCCGTCCGTTGTTTTTCTTTCTCGATCACATCTGGATGCATAGTGGGGTACTGATGCGTTAGAGGGGGATATTTTTATAGGAAATGTTTGAAGATTAACATTGTCTGGAAGCTGTATCTCATCTCCAATTATTCCCAACCCCCTTTTCCTTAAATCATGAGTGGACTATTCCACTCTACTCTAAGCAAACCCAACTCTACTCTAAACAAACCCCCATCTGATGGAGAACAATGAACTCTTTCACTTTTTTTTCCCTGTGCTTCCCTCTTATCACTTGATTCGTTCTTATAACATTAATTTCTGCAGGTGTGTTTTATCCGAAGAGCAAATTAGAAAATAATTGATGTTGCAGAAGTAATACAGAGCACTATTTTTTCTAAAGTAACGCTGTTTGACAGCCAAGCGAGGGAAGCAGCATCTCTTTTGTCTCTTTTGAGCTCATTGTGTTCTCTTTGAGATACCAAAGTGTGGCATGAATGTGAAGGGGGATAATGGCAATATAAATGCAAAATATCATGTGAGAGGAGGCAGTGCCTCAGTGTTACTGTAATTGGCTGATTACCCTGTCAATGCAATAGTGCCTGGCTGCAAGTAGTCTGAAAAAATGTATGAAGAATCATTACATTTGGTCACATCTGAAACTAAATTTACTGAAATTATAAGCTGTCATGAGAATGGTTTACTGAGGATTTCTTAACTTAGGATTTAAATATACATTTGCTTTGGGTTTTAAATATTAATCACAAAAAATCTACAGGAAGCTATTCAACATTTTCAAAACCTCTCCATTTTTTTACATTTTGTTTACATTATCTTGTTCTTTTTTCAAGTACATGGTGTTGTTTTTTTATTTTTTATTATAGTCTTGGATTGTGTGATAAACTCAAGTGCACAAAAATGTGTTCCATTAGAAGCCTTGTAGTATATTTTTTTTATTTAATTTTTTAACTTAAGGAACTGGAGCATGAATTCAGGATTGTGAAAACCAAAATCCAGAGATGCACCATGATGTCTACAGTGTTTATTGTGGGATAATAGCCACTCTTTCATCAAATTCCTGTTCCAATACTCACTTTTTGTTCTACATTCCTTTCTGTATGTTTTTCTCTGCTCTTTGCTTTTGCTGATGTGGCTGCTGTGACTGCTGTAATGAAACAAAGCTGTGCATTTGTGTTGTGTCCTAAAAGATAGAATAGCTGGGTGAATGTTTTTAAAGAGGACTGTTAGTAATTAAGAGGGTGATGATACCACGCTCGAAGCTGAGTTATTGGTGATAACTAAATGGGGTGAAAAAGCTAAAACTTTATGATGTCTATAAACCAAACACAGGGGTGTCAGGCACGCTTTTATTTTGATGGGGCACCAGTGGCTGTTCTGGCTCACTTGGTGACCCAGGACATATAATAAAAAATATATATACTCTTTTGTAGTGTGATATATTTACCTACTAATGTGTACAACTCAGATGCATATAATCTAAAATGGTTTTTTTTCATTACTGCATTAACTTTAGATGATGCAGACAGCATACAAGTCATAACTAAAACTGACCAATCAAAATGAACATTCAAATAGCAAAATGCAATTTTCTTTCATCCAAATGTGGCCCAGCAAGTCTTAAATTAAATTAGCTTCCTTCCGCGTATACACCCAACCAGAGGCGTGGATGGGAATACTCTACCTAATCTGGAGCATGAAGAATTAATTGTGTAAGTGTGAGTGTTAGTGGAGCTGAACACACCGCGCTAGCTAGACTAAAGTTTAAAAAGTCTACAGAATCTATGTGTGAAACAGAACCAGTGAAGTCTGATTAAAGAAAAATTACTTAGATGAACCGTTTTGTTTCAGTGAATGAAAAAAATGAACTACTTGACAAGTGTAGATTTATCCGTACTGAGTCTTATACGCAGGTTCTTAGTACATCAAAATCATAAGCGCAACCAGACTGATTTTCCTATGAGCTGGTTCTTTTTAGTGAAACAAAAACTTTCAGCACAACTAATGTAGTCTGATTCTCGAATTAACGAATTTAGTAAATTGTTTCAGTGAATCAAGCATATACAGCTCACTGTAACTCAGTAGAGTGTTACAAAAGTACAACATTTACTGAAGTATTAAATTTACTGACATGAGTCACTAAAAGTAAAAGCACCTTTTGCAAAAAAAATTTTTTTATTTCATATTTACATAGAATTGCTTTTCTCTTTTCCATATAAAAGAATTAAAAAGACGTTTTTTTAAGACCTTTATTATAATAGGACAGTGTGTGTCGAGTTGGGTTTCGAACGCCTGTAATGCTACAGCGTCATATGTCGGCACACTGCCCACTAGGCTATCGCAGGCAACTAAAATAGATTGTTAATGGAATCAGAATAGTTAAATGAAATATGATTTCACAATATCCATCACTATAAAGCGCAAATAATTTGAAGACTAAGGTTTTACATTTAGTGTGAAGTTGCAATTGAAAAAAATTAATTGACGCAAAAATCTAAATGCATGTGCATGCTAAATAAGTGCGAAGTATATTATGGCCTCATTTCTCTCTCTCTTTCTGTTTCTGATTTTCAATGGCTTGTGTCAGGGGCCCGCAAGGATATTGTGGTTTTCTGCTGAACTCAACAAAAAAAGTTTTACCTTCTGCAGGCCAGTGTGTACGTGAGGTCAGGGGCTTATGTGTCTGCTATGAAAGATAGAGAGAAAGAAAAAGCAAACAAAAGTAATTGATGGCACATCTGTGAATTCTGAATGGTGATACCATTCATCTACCCTTGTGGAAGATGTAGCTCTGACAACCAGCTACGAACCACTACATTCCTATTTTTCCAGAGAGGTCATCGCTTGCTCTTAGAGCACCCATGAGCACATATTCAAACAAAGCCAGCTGTTATGCTTTAGTGCAGTTATATTTTTGTACTGACATGGTACCACTGCTTATCTTCTTTAAATAACATTTGCAGGGCTTTTAGGATCATTTTTGTGGTCTCATTGCTGCACTTGGTTTCTGTTTTGGTTGAGAAACGGAATGCATTCCCCAGGCCTCGATACAATTTGATTAGTTCCACTTGAGGACAAGAAGCTAATGAAGTTTGGGCTGAATCTAATATAAGCATAACTATTTAGCGGTGTAAAGTCATAACATAAGAAGTGAATTTGCATCAAAAATAGCTTAGTGGAAAATGTCTTGTCTTCTTTGTTGCTTGAAACTTTACTGGATGGAATGAATCAACGAATACAAACAGTTTTCTTATATTTACACATCTAGTAAAACTGCACTACGAGGGCACAGTAAAAATGAACTGGCAATGACAAAAATGCAAAGCATGTGAATGCAAAGCAAATTTTTTTTTGGCCTCCCCTCTGTCAGGGGCAAGATGGGGGCACACATCCCAAGCACATGATATTTAGAGGGAGGAGGAGGAACAGGCCGAGTAGAGGCTAAAAGGGAAGGCTTCCTGCTTTGGGAGGTCACAGGATCAGTGGGGCTGGCTGAACGATAGCAAATCACTGATATGGTAGTGGAGGGAAGTTGAGGGAGCATTTATCATCAATCTGAATCTTAATGATTTGTGTTTCGAGGCCATTGGCTACATTAACTGATTGATGTGGTTGTCTCGTGACTAAAATAAAAAAAATGAAATTTTAAAGGGCAAGTTTACGTATGAGAGAAAGAGTGAAGAATAAGGCCCATTCATGCCCAGCATGTGTTTTTTACAAATGTTCATTGTGAATAGAACCAAAATGTATTTCCATAGAATAAGATTGTCTATGTTTTCTTTACTTTGAGTTTAATGTAGACACATAAACCTGATCACTGATGCACAGTTACAATATGAACAAATGTTAAGTCATCAGATGGAGGTGTAGTTCATAAGTGTTTATTTTATTTCTCTCATGCACAAAACAAATTGCTTATGCTTCATCCTGCACATGGGAAATTAACTTTATACAAACTGCTTTAATTTAATAATAAAAGCAACTTTCCCCCAGCACTTAATGGAGTTAATCTTAGATAATTACCAAATATAATTTTGCTGTTTAGCATTCAATTATTAAATTGGGATAAATCGGTTTCATTTTATTGTCTTTGGAGTTATTGCTGTAATTGTGTTATTATGACAGTTTTCAAATGAAAGTTTTAGAATAGATTATTTGTAACCCTGAAATTAGAGACCTGTTACTTATATTGTGTGGTTGTTTGTGTGTGGTTCAGGTATACTGCATGTTAAGGGGACAAAATGTCCCCACAAAGATGGCAGTATCCAAAATCATTGTCCTCGTGGAGACATATTTTGGTCTCCAAAAGGAAAAGAGCTTATAAATCATACAAAAAGAAGTCATGTTTTTTGAAAATATAAAATAGCAGAAAGTTTGAGGTTAGGGTAATGGGATGGAAAATACAGTTTGTACAGTTTATCCTGCTATGGATAAACTGGTATTATAGTCTGCCTTAGTTGGTGAATAGGCCTTTAATTGTAACAGCATGCTCATACCAAACGGTGTTAAAATCAATTTTGTATGTGTGCTTCAGGGTGAGGTGTAGTAGTTTCTACCTAGCATTCCACATCAATCAAATATGGGGTTCCATTTCAGTTCATTAGTTTTTTTTCAGTAATATCATTAAGGCATCTACAGCAAGGCAGTTTTGTTTCTATTATGTTTGGCACAGACACAGAATAATGGACATGTTTAAGGGAGGCAAAATATCAGTTGCAATTATTATCAGTTTCTGTTCTTACAAACTGATGGCAAGCATGTGTTGTGTGTTGTGTGTGTGTGTGTGTGTGTGTTTGTGTGTGTGTGTGTGTGTGTTGTGGAACACTCTGTACCATGGCAGTCGAGAGGTCAGGAAATGTAATTTTTTCCAGTAGTGGCTACTGGAAAACATTATAACATGCCATCTAAAAATACACCCTCTCCCACCATTGCCTTGCCTGTCTGAGCAGAAACACATCTGCTACTCCTCTGCAACAGCAATAATGTGTGAGAATCAGTGATACTGAATGTTTCCTCATCACACAGCTATTAAATTTCATGCAGAATTCAATGCTGTTAATCTGTTAAAGTGGAATAGTTTTGACTGAAAGTGCTCTCTAATTTATATGTGTTGTTCAGATGTTGTGTGCTGGAGTATTAGAATATTTTTAACATAACTTGACTCATATCCACAGTGCTAACTTTCTAACCACAATTTAAACATACAGCAAGTTCTAGCTTGAAGTCAGCTATGTTTGTGGGTGTTTCATTAACTTGTGTCAGAGGTTGATTTTTGTGAAACCAAACAGATTAAAAGGGTTATAATAAAACTTTTTGTATTATTATTATTATTATTATTATTAACTATTATTTTTCAAAAATAATTGTATTATTCACACGTGTTCTGGACAATCTTTCTATCATTAACTATGAAATCCCATCCTAACAATATAAATATTATATTTTTAGAACTATGAAATAATTCATTAATCATAAATCATTTCAACATTTATTGTGTGAATTTTTTTTTACTCAAATTGCCATTGTTCCTTTAGTTGTTGCATTATTTACATTGGCAATTATTTTCCCCTTTAATAAAGTTTTATCAAAAGTGGTTACTACGGAGACAATACATTTTATACTGTTTTTTTTCTGACAGCGTAACTATGTCTTTAAGTTACATACAATTCTTGCTATTAAAATAAAATACTTTAAATGACATCCCCACCACAAAGCGTATGGCGATTTGAGACGTGGTGGAAATGATATTCATGACAAAATGAATTACAGAATTATTTTTATCATATGGTGTATGAGATGCCAACTATGCTTAAAAAGTAATTGCTTCACTCTCTTTTCCATTATAGAATGCCATACAACAAAACAGCATTTGAGATGGTGGAAATGACACTGAGCTGAAAATGTTCACAACTTATGTAACTCACAGAAAAAAATAAATGTGTGTGTGTGTGTGGGTGTGTGTGTGTGTGTGTGTGTGTGTGTCTGTGTGTGTGCACGTGCGTGTGCGTGTGTGCACGTGTTTGTGGAGTCTGTGCTTAAAAGTTACAATTCTGTCAATGAGTCATTTCTGTCTCTTTCCGCCTCTCTCCCTGTCTCTCTTTTGCTGTGCAGAACGAAATGATAGAAAAAGACTGAGAAAACCTGCTGCTGTCAAATGTACATGTGCTCTCCCGTGAGAGGAGTCTTGCAGTGTGTCTCTCACTTTCCCCAACAACATCTCACCATGTTTTAATGAAGCTATGTTCAAAGAGTGTCACACTGCAGGACATCTGCAAGACACATGAAAACTGAGAAACAGAGCAGGAGGAAGAACGAGGCTCAAGGCAACAAAAACGGGAGAAACGGAATGAACGTCCAACTGATACAGAAAAGCATATACATAAACTATGCATGTTGCTGCATACTGTGAAGTATTGCTTTTTATAATATGTGAAATAGAATGAATTATACAGTGATAAACATTTAAAATTTGGTAGTCAAATGGTCAAATTTCAAAGGTCTAGTACAGTGCAGTGCATTGTGGGATACAGTATTCTGCTGTATATTGCACATTCTAATAAATATAGTCAATTATTTAGGTTTTCTTAAGAATGCTTGAAAACACAAAATATCCTTAATTTTGTTAAGTAGTTCTACAGCATGTTTCTGAACTGACTCCACAAAACGAAGACAGTTGCTACAGTTCAATTAAGACAAGTACACTGTTATCATCTATTCTTGTATTTCTGCGTGACCTACCTTTTTGTTTGTGTGCAATAATATACAGAGCTCAAATGTCACAGATGGCATTTACACTTTTGTACAACATTGTTCCACAGCAACAAGACTTGCTAATTAATAATTGTTGTACATAGCTTGTTTGTTCACACTTTAGATGTCTCAAGTATAATGAGCGATAACATGCATACAAATAATTTAATGATCCTGGAAAAGATGTGCACAGAAGTTTTGTTATTTTGCCTCTTTAAAACGAAGTAAGCTAGCCAACTTCAACAACTCGCCCTTTCCTCAAAACCCTGCTGGTAGATGTTGCAACCATCTGGTTCGAAAAAGCAGGATAGCTTGTATTGCAAGCAAATTAAAAACTAAACTAAAAGCACACCATAGACTATTAATTAATCTAAGTTCAATATACCTCCTAGATGCAGTTGGTAAAGAAATGGTAGCATGCTTGGATTACTCGTAACACTGCCTTGCTCGCAGGGGACACCAGCTCACCAATTTAATTAGTCCGCCTGGCTAACATCATGTTCAAGTAACACAGCCCAAGCGTAATTGGCTTGAGGGTAGCAAACAAACAAGCAAAACACAGCTCAGCATTAGCCATGTGATTCAATTGTTTAATTAGGACATGCGTCCAGCAAACACACATTTCTCAGAGGAATGGCCGTGACTCGTATCTCATGCTAATCTACCGGTGCAGTCTAAACTACTGCATTCTACTCATCTACTGATCATCTCCTAAAATGCTTTAAGATACTTTAAGCCTGATAGAACATATTGTAGTAGCGCGGTGTAGAACTGGGTTTCACTCTTTCAAATTGCTGATAAATTTAACCAACAGTTACAAAAAAGCATGTAAAACTTGAGTTAAACATGCAATTTTGAAGTAGAAAATGTAAATACTATTTCTTGTAACACTTTACTCAAAGCCTTTATGTATAATTAATTATAAAATTATTTAATGCATTAATCATGCCTTGCTTGAATACCTTATAATGCATTGTACAATTTCATGAATAATTGTAACCACAGTTAATACGTCATAACATTTATCCATTCATTGTTACACTATGCATTTTAAATGTGGTTATAATTTTTTACAAGATATAATGTAATACAACACACATTATGACTAGTTATAATGCATTTTAAAAACCTTTTATAATGCATTATACATAAAGGCTTTAAGCAAAGTGTTACCCCATTTTCTTGTAAAACATACTTTTTGACAGTTCTCCAACTAACAAGTTTAGCAAGCATACATTATTTTAGGACTATTATTGTGGTGTATTGTGGTTCAGGTTATGTTTTTCAAATGTAATTGTGTGTGTGTGTGTGTGTGTGTGGTGTGTGTGTGTGTGTGTGTGTGTGTGTGTGTGGTGTGTGTGTGTGTGTGTGTGTGTGGTGTGTGTGGTGTGTGTGTGTGTGTGTGTGTGTGTGCGTATGGTTCTTTTAAAAATACAAGTGCAGTTCCCTCAAAGTTCTCATTTCTGTTATACATTTGGATGTTCAGTTTTTTTTCTCAGTGACGATTCTGAATCATTGGATTATTCAATGAATTCTTGGATTCTTCAATTCTTCAAAACTTATTTTGCATTACATTAGTACAAATTAGGAGAGGATATGGGCTCAATTACCATGAAAATATAATCTTAATTTTCCAACAAACATATATAATGTCCTTTGTGCAGAATAAATCTGTGTTTCTTTCTTTAGCTTTTGACTGATATATGACAGGTTTTTTGAGAGATGAGATTCATGTCTCTCTAGTAAATGAAGAATCAATTCAGTTTCTGGAAAAAAGTGTGTTATTTTATTTAGCATTATTATAAAAAAACTGTAGAATGTAAAATAAACACAATTAAGGAATACATAATACATAATGATTTATTATTTACAAACATTCGAGTTTTGTCAAGAGAAGTTTAGTGCATTTAACAGTAAATGTGCTGTATCAAATCATCCACTTTTACACAGGGAAATTCAGTTATTTACATGTCTGATTCTCATTCAACCACCACAGGAAACCAGCAATGAACATATGTATCGCTTTCCTCGTGTCTCTCTTACAACAACACGTGCATATTGATCGTCCTCTCCATACCTGTGTCTCCTCTCCTTTCTCAAGAGATCAACACAAGAGTAACATAAAGTACTTATAACTGATCGATATAAGATAGCGATAAACTTGCTACCGATATTACAAGATTGAATCCTTCTCTTTTAATTTAACTCAACATTTTGTTGGACCAAAACCAATTGTTAGATTAAAAGCAGAGTTAAACAATGGAAACTGCTATGTTACTGTTTTTTCTCTTTTGATTAATGAATTCAACCATATGAAAATGCAGATTTTACTCAAATGGTCTTTGAAAGATGAGGAGAAACTCCTTTCTGCATGAATGAGAGATCCAGAGAGAGAGAGAGAGAGGATGGAAAGATGGAATATTAATAACACTAGCATAGATTATGTAGCTAATTACCGTTGCAGACTGCAGCCAGTATTATATTAGAAACGGCACTAAATCAGAGACCGTATACGTACCACCACACACACACACACACACACACACACACACCACACACACACACACACACACACACACACGATTGCGCACATTCATGCTCAGAAGCACTGCCAAGGGGCCGATCACAACTAAGGCATATAATGCTTCCAGCACATCTGTCACCAGTACAGCACTTTCCACACTAGTGCTATTAAGACTGTCAGTCAATTATATATGTGTGCACATTTTTACAGTAAAAAAAAAACTTTTGCAAGGTCAACTTAATTCTAAACCAAGTTTGGCTCCAAACAGTCTCTTTTTAACAAGAAAACTAGATTAAGTTTCTCCTCAAAGTTATTTTTTTTTGTCTAGATGTACTGCGTGTGGATTATTCCTCTTCAAGGCCCCATTCTTCATTTACTGTCATCATGTTGGCTCACTATACACCATCTTCACAAAATGAGAGAAATAATGAGGTAGGCCTATGTTTGTGAGAGGACAAACAGATTCACACTTGGAAAGTTTTAAACCCCTATTTTGCCTCCAGAAATCTTAGAAGTTTATGTAGTGTTTTCTTCACGCTTACAAGAGAAAACTCGCTTGAGCCTCCCGCAAAGTTTCCTCGCAGAGGTAGCATTTTTGAGCTCAAGCTAAAATATAGATATTAAAACTCCTCTGCATTGAAATATCAAATGCCTTTAGCTAGCCAAAAGAACATCCTGCTAATAGGTTTGATATTTTTTTCATGTTTAAGAGGCAGGATCTGAATAATTGATAGCTGCTTTTTTAATGACCTGAAGATAATGTGGGACCGTGGAGGGAAAAAAAGGCTGAATGTAGGCGCACAGAGAAATATGGAGAGAAAGGTGGTCAGAAAATCGAGGGGGGTTGCGGGAGGGGGATTTTAGGCCCATGCATCAAAATCTCTTTGTAGATGGAAGACGACCCCCAGAGCACCATGTATCATCTCCCACACCTCAGAACTTGATGAAATCAAAAAGTAGAATCATGTGGATTGCACCAAAGTTACACAGATGCTTCCATGTAGACCACTGTATCAAAGTGCTTACAAAAAGACTTTGTTAGATTGTTGATCTGTTTGATGCAAAGGAACAACATTGTAAAGAGATGACAAGCCATGTGGACCTTGAATTTTATGAGGGTTGCGAGTTATTTGGGCTTGAAGAAAATCGACAAAAATGCGAGTATTCCATTATCAACTAGCACTGATACTATAGTGACCTATCATAGTAGTTTGAAGTTGCTGTTAGTCCTTTGTCTAAGTACTAGGCAAAATGTATCAGATTAACCAAAATGTTCTGTGCCAGAAAAAAAAAAATCTGGCTCCACGACGGCCCTAAACATCTGATGTTTTCAAACCGGGAACATCAGAGGCCGAGATGTGGATACAGTCTGTATCGAACGTGAGTACTGATTACAATTAATGTTATTTGTTGCATCAAATCAGTTTGTGATTGCATAGAATTGACTTTGAATCTTAAAATATGCTGCAGGTAATGTATAAAGTAGGATTTTGGAGATATACCTAAACTTAGGTATAAGATCTTGGTTTTTGCCCTTGGTCTGCTGTGCATTTCTCCTCTGCTTCACATCATAGGTGACCTTCACAATGTTGAATTATTGAGAGATTCCTTTTTTCAGTCCATCTGCCAAACCACGGTGGGTTTATAGTGGTTTCCAGGCCATTGTGTAAATCATTGCTATTGGAGCAGCCAAGTTTTGCAGGTTTTTCTGCAGGTTAATAATTTAACACTATAAGATACAAGCTGTATGAACCCAAGATTCATATTTGTTGGAGGGAGAGATTTATCGAAATCTCAAAACTAACATGCATGGGCATATGGCCAGGAATCTCTGTTCATTTAGAATAAAAATCTATGTAAATATATGAAGCGTGATGTTCAATGTAAATTTGCCCAAAAATATACAGTAAACAACATGCATTTAAGGATGAGTGTTTGTTGCAAATCTGTGGAGTTTTCACAGTTGTTTCTGTTTGAGGCTGATAATAACCAGTTTAACTTGTGTAGACTGACAGAATATGAGAATTACAATATTAAAGCAAAGACATGCTGACACCATGAGATAGAGATAAATAGGAAAGACATGCTTCAGTGCTTTAATGGTCTAAATCAGGAAAGTAAGGAGTAAGGTCATTGGGCTAATTCACTTTATTTCCACATCCCAGCTGGTGATCTCTAAAAAACGACTGGAGAAAACAAGTGCTTCCAGAAAAACATAGGAAGAGAGGGTTAGATGAATGACAGGCTATTTTGTCGGTCACTTGCTTTCGATTTGTTTGGTGTCGGACTGAAAGGCTATTCATAACCAGTTCCATTAGAATAAAAAATAAAATTAATCAATTGATGGTCAGTTTCCTAATGGTTCTCGCACATGCATTCATTCCGCTAATGCTGATAGAATGTGAAAGTTTCCTGAACTACTTAATCAGTTGCACAGCAATGCCACTGCTGAATTTAGAGTGTGAAACAGACCACTGTGGGCTGATTACAGGATGTTTCTGAATCTGTACATTCTAGTGAATGAAAACCATACAGCTCAATCAGGCAAGCCGACTCCTGAAAAAGTGACTCTTATGATCCAGTTACATTTACATTTATTAATTTAGCTGACGCTTTTATTCAAATCGTCTTACAATTGAGGAATACAATAAGCGATACATTGTAAAGAGGCAAACAGTCACTTGAAGTGCTTGGAACACAACATTTCAGGCATTGTTCAGAGCAAAAATTAGCTATACAGGGAGAGGTTAAGGTAAGAGAGCAAATATGTTTTTATATATATATATTTGTATTATTATTTTTTTATGAAGACAGAAGAGATGAGTTTTCAGGTGCCGCTTGAAAATTGTCAGGGACTCAGCATTCCGGATAGGGGTGGGAAGTTAATTCCCCCAGCCAGGAACGGTGAATGAAAATGTTCGGAAAGTGATTTTGTGCCTCTCTGTGATGGCACTACGAGGCATCGTTCACTCGCAAATATCAGGCTTCACGAAGAACATCGGATAGCCAGGAGTTATAAGGGGCAGCTAGCCTGGAGGAGAGAGACCTGGAGGAGAGAGAAACTGGCCTGGAGGAGAAAGGACATATATTGTCTAGACAAGAATTTAAAGTGTAGCACAAAGTGTCAGTTGCAGCGCTCACATCCAGAGCTGAGAAAAAGGTAGGTGAGGGAAGAGAGGAGGACACTAGAGAGGAAAGATGTGAGGGTGAAAGGGAACAAAGGTTTCGCCTAAAGGTAACTAGTAGAGGTGTTGGTGGCTTGGAGGTAGCAAGATGTAGGTTACATTTTATGAAGTAGTGGTCAGAGGTGTGTCTGGGTTTTACCAAACGTTGTCTGCAACACAATTGCGTGTGTAAATTAAGTCTAGCTGGCTGCCAGATTTGTGAGTGCTTGTGGTCGTAAGGCGTTTTAAGTCAAATGATGCTAGGAGTGAATGGAAATTTGCAGCATACGGCTTGACCAAATGAATATTGAAGTGACCAAAGACTACAAGTGGACTGCCATCCTCAGGAAATGAGACAATAGGCCATTCAGCCCTCCTAGGAAGGTGTCCAATTGCCCAGGAGGACGATAAATGACTTCAACATGTAGCTTAACCGGAGCCGTTACAGTAACAGCATGAGATTCTAATGAATGATTATTGCAAAGAGGAGTATAAGTTTGCATACAAGTTGAGTATTTTTTAACAGTATATTTTTATATTTTTTAACAGTAATTGTTAGAAATGAGAAGATCAGTACCTCCACCCTTCCTAACCTGACGGGAAGGAGAATTTGTTAGAGAGCGCAGTAGGGGTTGCTGAGTCTTCTGGACGAATCCAGGTCTTAGTCAGGCCCAAGATGCTAAGTGCAGTTTGGGAAGCAATAGCGGGAATAAGATCTGCTTTGTTGACCACAGACTGACAGTTCCAGAGGCCCATAGAGAAAGAGAGGGGTAAAAAGAAGAGGTGCAGATAGAACGCACATGTGAGCAAGATTGCGTTGCCGTCTGCATTTGATGTAAGAGCGTTGTTGTGAGAAAATGTATTGGAAACACATTATATAGGTGGGGAAAAGAGAGGGAAAGAGGAAATAACTAAAGCAAGAGATCAAAATAGGTAAGTGTGTTTCAGGTGTCGTTGCTCGGTCGAAGATGCGCAGGAAAAAGTCGAAGGTCTTTACACTCGTCGGTTTCACACAACGCTTCCGCGCCAGTGAACTAACCTCAACTTAAATACACAGCTAATCAAGTTGAGTGAAAACAGCTGTCCACTCCTTTCTAATTATCGCACGTGAATGGCTTGAATCGAAACTAAGTGCGGTTAAGTTTGCCAGCGCTTAATCGCAATTTAACAGGTGACAAAACAGTCTTTTCGTACTTTCTAATTACAGCCAACAGCAAACAACAAGCACAGTTAGCCCAAACGTTTCAGATAAAATAAGCAGTAAATGAATCACTTCTCACAACTAGCAGATCTTTGCTCTAAAAGACAGAAAAATAGGTTATTTATTGTTAGTCAAAAACATACAATGCAACCAGGCTATATAGCCGATTTCTGAACAAATGATTCCCATGATCCGGTTCTCCTGAAAGAATAACACTTATGATCCTTTTTTTTTAAGTGAGTCAAAAACATACAGCACAACCAGGTTATCTTGACTCCCAAACAAATGACTCTTATGATCTTCTTCTTCGTATTAGTATTATTAATTATTACACATAAGGCAACAAAATCATTAAGAGGATCTGTTAAATTACAACCCGAATTCCAGAAATGTTGGGACGTTTTTTTTTTTTTATAAAATGAATAAATGTCCATTTTATGTACAAAATTGATGCCTGCTACAGGTCTCAAAATAGTTGGAATGGGGGCATGTTTACCATGGTGTAGCATCTCCTCTTCTTTTCAAAACAGTTTGAAGACGTCTAGGCATCGGAGTTTTGAAATTTGGTCCCATTCTTGCCTGATTTAGGTGTGATTTTAAAGTCTTTTTAGTTTTCATTTTATTCAAATTTAAAAACATTTACATTTTAAACATTTATGGAATTCGTGTTGAAAGAGAACGGTTAAATTACGATTCCATTTTTAGTACTGAGCTGGATTTTGTGGAGAGAGAGAATATGCTGCAGGTGATGTGGAGGATACAGAAGATGATGTGGAGGATAGAGAAGGTATTGTCCAACAGTGATTAGATTAGCTGTGAGTGTGAGAGTGAGGACTGAATGTGAAGGATTGGAGAGCCAGTCAGCGCTGCCGCATAAGGGCAAAGAAAAATAATTGAAAGCAGCTGTTAGACTGTGTTTCTAATGCCAGACTGGACAGAGTCAGCATGGCTAGCCACCCAAGAGAGAAAGAGAGACAGACAAAGAGACAGGTAGAGAGATAAACAAGACAGTCAGTCATCCAGGGCCAAGAGTGTTAACAGACTCTGACATGGGCTGTACAGAGACTTGCATGCCAAGAGGAATTTTCTGTTCATCTACAAATATGTCAAAATAATACATTTGGAGGGGAAATATTTTGCTGAAGGAATGCACGATGGGGACATAAAGAGGAAAGAGCGTGGAAAGGAGGGAGAGAGAAATGGAGAACATGGAAGAGATAAAGCACAGAAGCCAGTTCATGAATGTACATCTGCTCTTGTCATGTTTATCCCTAGAAGCAATGTCAGGGACTGACAAGCTTTTGAGAATCCTGTGTCTGTAAAAGCTTCAGTCTGTCAGTTTGTATACACACAGAAAAGCAAATGAATCATGTAGGGGTGAATTCATTAAACAGTCAGCCACTTTTGAGTTTTTCAAGCACAAAAACCAGTGCCTTGTTTGCTGACCTTAACCGCAGTCCAAGTGCTAAATGCACAGAGAACCTGTAAATTTTGTAATATTTAAAATGCAAAAATAATGTAGAATTTATTATCAGTGGTAAAGAAACAGTATAGTTGCTTCGTGTTATTAACATTTTATCTGATGTGTGCATTGGTGTTGGGGATTTTTTTTTTTTTGCGATGCATTCTGTGGTTCATTGTTATGCCAGAGCGACAAGACGAGGAAAGAATCAAGTGTCTTAATTGTCTCTGTTTTTTTAAATAAGTAGCCTAATTACTTAACAACCGTGAAAAAAAAGTGTGGTCTATATAGTATGAATGTGTGTATTGAATGAATGAAGGAATCATTGTTTATAGTAGGGAAGTATGCGATTTTGGATGTAGCCTCTCATTCAAAAAAAAAAAAACACTGATTCAATTAGGAATGTATTTTTATGACCCACTGTCTTTTTGAGTAGGCAGCAGATTCAATCAAAAACACTCGCTGTGTCCAAATATGCCAACTTCCATACTAGATAGAATGGAACTTCACTATCCCATGAGGCCACAGAAGAGAAGTTGTGGATAGAAATAAAGCAATGCAACAGATATTGGTAGGTCACACGACAATGACAACATCGATCAAGTACATACAAATATATTTTATACTTCCCAAATACATACTATGAACATCAGTCGAGAAATATATATATTTTTTTTATTGAACTGTTTTACGAAAGCAAAATATTATTTAGTGAAATCCTCATATAATTGTTTGCAAAATAAAAATGACCAATTTCAATATTTAACATACATACACAAATGCACAAAGATCAAACCAAGGCCGAAGACACGAGCCAAAGTTAGCCTCTAAGCTAGAGCGGGTGGATTGGTAAAAGGAAAAAGGAAAAGAAAAACAGACAAAAAAAAAATGACTGTCCGAATTTTCTGAAAAGTATGACTTAAAAGAAAAACACATTCTCGTTTAACCTCTGGCTTTCCTCCAGTGCCCCACCTCTTGCTTTCCATGTTTCCATCTTTCTTTGGAGGCACACCAAGGCTGTGCATTTGTATATGCGGTTAGCCGAGTGTGTTTGTGGTTTCAAAGCAACAGAATGTGATGAGGCAGCTCTTTGTTTGAAGTGGGGATGGAGATGAAGGAGTGTGTGTGCGCATGTGTTTGGGGGTGTAGGGAGCTCTGTGTTGAATAAGAACGACTTAAAGATCCTTCAACTGGCCTCTGGACTAAATTCAAACTGGCCGTCCAAAGAACTGAGATACAGAACACAGCCAAAGAAACATGCGTCCAAGAAAGTTTGAGGCAGTACAGTCATTTGCACATTTCTACAAAAAGGGTGTAAAAAAGACTCCAACAAAACAAGGCTAAAGTATGAGTGCTTAACAAACACCATGCATGTGTGTAGTATATGCTTGAGATCGGAGCTGTGAGTGCTGGCAGTTGTCTGATCAAAAAGGAGGGGGGAACGTTGGTGAGTCGGTCTGAAGGTCAGTAAAACACAAGGGAGAGAAGAAATAATGGCTTGGCATGAGGAAACTGTAGAAGGACTTGCTGCAACAGCAGAAGAGAGAGGACTATTTGAAAACAAAGCACGATCATGTTGCTGCATCTTTAACAAACACCCATAGTACTTTGTGTGCACGGATGAGTGCTTTCGGTTGAGAGAGAGAGAGAGACGAGGAGAGAGAGAGAGAGAGAGAGAGAGAGAGAGAGAGAGAGAGAGAAAGAGAGAGGACTTTAAAAGGAATAAATCATACAAAAATTAGAATTCTGACATTATTTGTTCCCGCTCATGTTGTATCAAACCCATAAGTTTCTCTTCCTTGGAACACAAAAATAATTTTGTTTGAAGAACAGTACTTCTTGCTATTATTCCATGCAGTTACAATGAATTAGGGCTGAGGCTTTCAAACCTCAAAAAGTATGCAAAAGCTTCATGAAAGTATGTTTAAAATTAACACAATATGTCATATTTAATATACTTTTTGTCTTGGATTTTGGAAATATATACTGGTTGATATTATATATTTAATTGTGAATACTGATTTACCATATTTTTACCAGCCATGCTTAATGTTCACTTAAAGGTAATTTTAAAACACAAATAATGTCATTTTTTATGTAATCTTTAGCTAATCTTGAACTAAATATACCTTTTTTATACAGTGTTATATCTAAATTCACATGTGGCATAATTAACTTAAATTTTATGTATATATATATGTACTCTCATCGGCCACTTTATTAGGTACACCTGTTCAATTGCTTGGTAACACAAATTTCTAATCAGTCAATCACATGGTAGAAACTCAATTCATTTAGGCTTCTAGATGTGGTGAAGACGACTTGCTGAAGTTCAAACCAAGCATCAGAATTGGAAAGAAAGGGGATTTAATTTACTTTGAACGTGGAATGGTTGTTGGTCTCAGACGGGCTGGTCTAAGTATTTCAAAAACTGCTGATCTACTGGGATTTTCACACACAACCATCTCTAGGGTTTACAGAGAATGGTTCGAAAAAGAGAAAATAACCAGTGAGCGGCAGTTGTGTGGACGAAAATACCTTGTTGATGTCAGAGGAGAATAGGCTGACTGGTTAGAGATGATGGAAAGGCAACAGTAACTCAAATAACCACTCGTTACAACCAAGGTATGCAGAATACCATCTCTGAACGCACAACACTTCGAACCCTGAAGCAGATGGGCTACAGCAGCAGAAGACCACACCAGGTGCTGCTCCTGTCAGCTAAGAACAGGAAACGGAGGCTACAACTCTCACCAAAATTGGACAATAGAAGATTGGAAAAACGTTGCCTGGTCTGATGAGTCTTGATTTCTGCAGCAACATTCAGATGGTAGGGTCAGAATTTGGCGTAAAGAACATGAAAGCATGGATCCATCCGGCCTTGTCTCAACGGTTCAGGCTGGTGGTGGTAGTGTAATGT
This sequence comes from Oxygymnocypris stewartii, assembly GCA_003573665.1. Taxonomy (NCBI): domain Eukaryota; kingdom Metazoa; phylum Chordata; class Actinopteri; order Cypriniformes; family Cyprinidae; genus Oxygymnocypris; species Oxygymnocypris stewartii. Next base: position 608 of record QVTF01008569.1, on the reverse strand, counting down.
GTGGGGGATATTTTCTTGGCACACTTTGGGCTCCTTAGTACCAATTCAGCATTGTTTAAATACCACAGCCTATTGTTACTGACCATGTCCATCCCTTTATGACTACAGCGTACCCATTTTCTGATGGCTACTTCCAGCAGGATAATGCAGCATGTCACAAAGCTAAAATCATCTCAGACTGGTTTCTTGAACATGAAAATTAGTTCACTTTACTCAAATGGCCTCCACAGTCACCAGATCTTAATCCAATAGAGCACCTTTGGGATGTGGCGGAACGGGAGATTCGCATCATAGATGTACAGCTGACAAATTTGCAGCTACTGCGTGATGCTATCATGTCAATATGGACCAAAATCTCTGAGGAATGTTTCCAACACTTTGTTGAATCTATGCCACGAATAATTAAGGCAGTTCTGAAGGCAAAAGGGGGTCCAACCCGGCACTAGCAAGGTGTACCTAATAAAGTGGCCAGTGTGTGTGTGTGTGTGTGTGTGTGTGTGTGTGTGTGTGTGTGTGTGTGTGTGTGTGTGTATGTGTGTGTGTATGTATATGTGTGTGTGTGTGTATTTATGTGTGTGTGTGTGTGTGTGTGTGTGTGTGTGTGTGTG
>QVTF01008568.1:0-23937 GCA_003573665.1 Oxygymnocypris stewartii | reverse complement strand
TCCAGACAGTGGAACAAACAACAGGAACGAAACAGATCAGCTCGGGTTGACTCACAGGCTTTTTGTAGACAGAGTAATGGCTCATATCAATTAAACGTTTTCCTCTAAGTGTTTTTTTTACAGAGGATCTCAGTCACAAAAACAATAGTTTTACACCAAATGTTTGAAATAAAAAATAAAAATACAGTAAAGATGGCTCGCTAAGAAAAAATGACAATAGAACGTTTCTTGAAACTATCATGTGAGTTGATCGGAGCACTTCATGAAGAAAGATAGCCAACGAACAGCAACACTGCCTCAGGAGAGAACAGAACGATTACCTTTTTTTTCTACCAAAGTAACATCAAGCTTGCATGTTGTGGTAAACACATCACGTGGGAATACAGAGGAAATGATTGGTTTTAAAAGGGGGCTCCCCCCGCCGTCTCCTCACTCACTTTGTAATTTGCCTCAACAGTAAATCAGAGCTCACTGCTGGGCCCTCTGACTTCAGCGTGGAGTTGTCCTCTCCCAGCATTCCTGCGCTCATGAATCATTCTGATTCCTGGCTTCCACCAGGCATTTCCTCTACAACTCTCTCCCTCTCAAAATTCAGCAAGGAGCAGAGCGCGGCTCACGATGCAGGACAGCCTTCGATTTGGGCCTCGGGAGCACAGGGGGACACAGAATGTCATTCTAGAGCTTTCTAGATCTTGCTCCGACTGTTGAAGGAATATTCTGGGTTTCAATGCAAGTTTAGCTCAATCAACAGCTCTTAGATTGCTACAGAAATGCAAAAAAAATGAATGAGCCCAATCCATTAAAATATTCACAATTTTAATAGTATGTAAACAATATGGATGTTAACATGCTTTTAATATGAAAAATTGCTTACTAATATGTTGTAATCTGTGTTACAACTTTGCTGCCATTGTGTGACAACAGAATGTCTAAAGCTCAAAAATGACCATAAAAATAATGACAACTTTACAGCTCAAATAATAGAAAACTTTCAATAGAAAAAATAATTACATTTTATATTATATTATCAAAACAAAAGTGGCCCAATCAGTTTATATATATATATATATATATATATATATTTATTTTTGTGGTAATCAACATTATCCAACAGACAACTTTCAACAGAAAATTTATTACATTTTTTGGGGTCCAATCAACTTCCATTGTTTGTTTTTTATTTTATTTATGACAATAAACATTATCCTACAAGTGCTGTTAACCGAGTTTAACTTGTCAAACCTATAATATTCCTTTTATTCTGTTGTGATGTGGATTTTCATGGTTACTGACTTGTTTCCAGACAATTTGGGAGTCTCTCAGCAAACAAAGTTTTTTTTTTTTATCATACAAACATCATACAAGCAAAGAAAGGTCTATACAAAATCCATAGTGCCATGGGAAATCACAGAAATATCCCACAAGAGCTTCGAGTTGCGGTTTCTCAAAGGGTGGGTAGAAAGTAGAAAGGCTTACTTAAATTATTATTTCAACAGACAATCAAAAACTGCTTCTTAGCATTTAAAAGACCAAGTTGGCTAAATTCTCATCTTATACAATTATATACAAAACATACAACGTACAATACAAAGATCACTTCACAAGTTCACAAATGATATCAGTTCTGAAGCTCCCAAAGCAATGGCTCTGTGTCGTGTAAGCATGTTGCATGTATGTTAGCCTGTGCCTTCGTGTGCCTTCGAGTGTGAAGGTGTATCTGTCGTTTCATATCATGGCTTGGATCACCATCCTGCCATTAACATGGTGAATGTAGGAGCTCTGCTTGTGGCCCGGGCTCTGAGTGGCCATTGTCTCATCATCACTGGAGTTGGGCTCCTCTTTCACCCGGATGACTCCGCGGTTAATGTCCCGTAGCTCGGTGGGTGAAACCGAGGTGTTGCTGTCGGGGCTGTACTTCCTGATGACGCCACCAGGGGGCGAGCTGTCCTGCTGCATGGCCTGGTCATAAAAATCCTCTCCTTCTTCCTCCTCTGACTCCTGCAGGTGGACGTTTGGCTGACGAAACTGCTCAATTGATTTCGAAAGTATCTATGGGAGAGAGAAACATGATTTGCTATTGGATGTTCATAAGTGTTTCAGTAAATTAGAGATTTATTGTCCCTGTGCCAATTCAGGCAACACAAACACTGTCATTTACCAAAATTGGAACTCATTCACAAGATGGAATAACAGCCAAACAGTGAGCCTCATATAAATACATCCTACGTCAAGTAAATATAGTCGTTGTGTCCTGAAATTAATAGAATACTTTTTATATCTCCCTCTAAAGCCTGTAAGTGGATGTAAAATTACAAAGGTGCCCTATTTAGCAGAAGTAAATCATTCTGTTATTAAACCAGAAAGCTAATCCCTGATTTCACAGTATTCATGACCTCATTTCTCACAGAAATCATTTATTACTCCTTGCTACAACAGTTTAGGGTTAAAAACCGTCCAAAGAGAGATTATTTACTTGTTAATAATTAGTAAGAATAATTAGGAGTCGCTTCCAGTCAGACCCACATCATTTTTATGATACAAACTGAATTCAGCTCTGGAAAAAATAGCAGGGTCAATTAAATAATGCTCATAGTAGCATCTATTAATTTATTTATATATAATACATAAAAAATGCAATTCATAAATAAGACTGTAACTAGTGCTGTCAAACAATTAATTACGATTAATCGCATTCAAAAGTTTTTGTTTACATAATGTATGTGTGTGTGTTATTAAATATATTAATATATTATAAAAAAAAAAATCTGAAATATATACATGCATGTGTGTGTATTTATATATAGATAATAAATATATACACATACATATATTATGTAAACTAAAACTTTTATTTTGGATGCGATTAATCGCGATTAATCACTTGACAGCTCTAATTAGAATACATTTCTTAAATGATGAGCATGTTTACATATTTGGGGGGCATAAAGTTATAAATGCCAGAGTGATGCAACTGTCTTAATATCATAATGAAGAAAAAGCTTAATTAAAAGAATACAATTCTTAAAAATGTATCCTTAAATAGTTAACAAAACAAAATATTGTCAAATTGGAGTCATATGGTGCAACCAATATGCAGTAAACATGCAGAAAAACTTATAACTGTGTATCAAGGTAAAAACCTCCTAAAATATCAGATTTATATTTTTTGTTCAAACTGTTAACTGTCATGTGGTACGACTCCCCCCCCCCCAAAAAAACATAACTAAAAAGATTTTTGAAAATAATTGTTTGTGTACACTCTGGTGTAGGGAGCATGTTTTAAGATTTTACCTTTAACCACATGACATTTTTAGAGTCAGTGAATTGAGACTTTTAATAGATTTCCAAATTCATATGACACCAACATGAACAACAATGACTACATTTCTAAAAACCTGTGTTTTTTATGCACTCTGTATTTAAACATGATTTGCTAGAGTTTCACTTGATTAAAACATGAAAAACAACTGTCAAACTACAGTCATGCAACTATGCGCTTCATTTGTAACCTAGACTAGACTGTTTTTTTGTACATGGCCCTGGTGACTGAGGCCATAACAATAAATAGCCAAAAATAAGTGCTCTCTGGGCACTTTTGATCTTCATGTCTGAAAATTGCACTTGTAACCTTGAATTTCCCATAGCGCTCACAGCAATAATAAGGCAGATCAATCTACAAGCTCCCGCTAACAATGGAGTCTTTCACAGCGCGAGCCTCCTGTGTCGCTAACCTTGCATGCACGGCAGAATAATTGCACTTAAACGGATGGCCAGGTCACGGCTGCTGGTGCACAGAAACACAAATATTTCCACAGGGGAACAAAAGTATGTTTCTATCCACTTTGTTGCCCATTTGAACTTGTCCCTGTGCAATTTTGTGATGTTAGCATGCAACTGATGCCTTAAGCTATGCTAATTTAAGTGCTGCTTCTGAACCCAGAACAGGATTTTCCCTCACATAATAGAGCTGAGCTGTCCAACTTTAGTTACCATGTGAACTAAACGGTATTGCAAGGAAAATGTGCTTTAGCATGACAACATAATCATTCAGCTTCATCCTCATCCTCCCATTATAGCACTAAAGTCATTGTTGCACTGACAGGTTGATTAAAGGATTGTACCTTGTTGATGTGGACCTGTTGCTGGTACTGTTTCTGCTTCTCCAGGAAGTTCTGGTGTTGCTGCTGAATCACAAGTTGAGCTAGTGTGCTCTGGGGCAGCGGAGCAGATTGGGTTCGGTTTAAGGGCCGGTGACGAGGCAGTTTCGGTCGGATGCTGCTAGGAGAGCTTTCCATCATGGCCAGTGGAGAAGGAGGATGCACAGGACTCTGACCTATGTAACAACATATAAGGATCTGGTAAATAAACCTAATGGAATAAAATGTTCACCTTCTCATATCATTTAAAGGAATGGTGCACCCCAAAATGTATTTGGTCAGTTTATTTACTCTAGATCTCCTTACCATGTTCCCTAGAGAAGAAGTGATGCTAATGATTTGTAAATGAATCATTCTTTTAGGTTGGATCTTTTCAATGAATTGGTTGATTCAGTTTATATAGCAGTCTGGATGATTTGATCACAGTGCTGGAACATTACTTTTGCCCAGATGTTTTACATTCTGGACAAACTGACACTAGCTGCTAAAAGTGAGACAGATTTGAGTTGACCAATTTCACTCAGAACTGATGGGCACAGACTTCCTTCAGACTTCAACCCTATCCAGTCCGAGGACATCAAACATTTGATATTTTAGAACGCATTGTTCACTTTTGTAATTTCTCATAGCAATGAGGAGCAAGTTTCTTCTTGAGTTTGTTGTGTTAAGAACGATTTGAAAGTCTGGTAGCATCTGATTGTTTAGTGTACAATGCCCATGTTTTCTCTGTAAACATTTACAAAGTCAGTGTTTTAAATCAGTTTAGATTTGAAAAGCCATGTTGTGTATTCGAGCCTTCAGTCTCAATGACCAAGGCGGTGTTTTCCAAAAGCATTGTAAGCCTAAGTATATCGTAGACCCATTGCCACCAATGGAGTTAGTTTGCAGCAGTATGTTCATCATACAAAGCTATCGCATGACTTCTTGGCAGAATAGATAAGCTAATTAGCTTATATTGGCTACTGCTAATATATCCACAACATGCTGCAGTGAACATGTAAGAAAAACAAATAACAAATGAATAAACTCCATATACAGCATAAATGAATTACCCATTAGCAGATCTATATGAGTGGAGCTGAGGAAGGTGGAGGGTTTCTAAAGCGCACTGCAACTGCTACAGCAACTACAGCAAACACTAGCCATGTATTTGAATATTGAGCAGAAAGCTCATTGGCTGCTGATACAAAGAACCAATCAGCTGCACCTTGTGACGATGTCATTATGCCAGATTGAGTTATAACTATGGGACTGTACCATCTAGAGTTAAATTACAGAACTTTGGATATATCGAAGCTTTGATGTTCTCACCAGTAGAGAGGATCTTTTGGTGGCGGAGTTGCTCTTTCTGAAGGAGGTGCTGGAGGAGAGCTTGGTGGCTGCTGCTCACTTTGGTCTCCATTGCAACAGACAGGCGCACTGGACCAGAAGTTGGGTGGGCAAACCTTGAATGACCGCTGATACACCACCACCCTCAACATTCTTCTCCTGAAGTCCTAAAGCAGCCTGGAGGTGACAGAAAGGATATTGTCTATTAATTTCAATTTGTAACAGTTAAAAGGTATTTAATTAACTGCTTGAAACTCAGTATGTGCTCTGATAAATAAGGGACTCTTGACTGTTCAGAACAATAAGGTCTTTTATAGCCAATATATGTAGATCAATGTATTATTGGTTGATTTAATCTTCTAGGTAGGGAGTAATAAACTATTTAAAACTGCAAATTAACTCTAGATTAAATATTATTTGGAGCTACACTTGATTATTCTGGTTTGGCTGGACTTTAAACAGCAGTAATGGATGAGGTGACTAGGGAGGGCTGGAGTGCAACCGACACCAGACACTTAAACACAATATTATCTAAGGCCTATAAAATCCCCCAAGGTCAAAGGCCAGCACCCTGAGGCTACACATATCATCCAGTCATCCAGTGATGGCTAGTCTTTCAACAGTCAAGCAATATGCAGCTGAACCAAGGCCATAAACTACATTTCCCCTCATTTATCAGTGTAAACAATCCACATCATATTCATTCGAATTAAATCAGTCTTTGTGACTCTAAATTGGAATTCAAAAGTGACATAAATAAAAAAAAATATTTTTCTATAATAATGTCCAGATTATACCTTATAGTCAGTCGAGTGATAGCTTGCACCAAGAGTGACAACAAAATAATATTAAAATATAAAATATTCACACTATATATTGCACCAAAACTATTCACACTTAATACAATATGGAATTCTATGTATCATATTTAAATGTAAGTTTATATAATATAAATATAATATACATACTTTAGAGCATAATATATTAATATATTTTTATATTGATATAGTAGATATATAATAATATATTTTATAAACAAATATTCAGCGAAATATTTAAATACATAAAATATTGAAATATTTATTTATATTTTTCACTATTTTAAGTTTTACTAAATATTATATAATATGAAGTTTTGCACTTAAGTGTCCATCAATCTTTTGAAAAGCCTTAATGCCTGATATATATATATATATATATATATATATACTCATTGCAGTCCTCAGTGTTACAAGTTCACAGGGAAGCATTGTGTCATGTTGTTCATGCCAAAAATCCAAACCTGGTGTGAACAGGCTTTAACAGAGGGAAGTTGGATGAAAGATGATGCATGTTATTATTGACTTACACTGATGGGAGAAGAAGCAGTCGTGAGTCCCAGGGAGATATTGGGCAGCGATGGAGACGTATAGAGATTTAACATAGACATTGAGCTTTCAGGCCCTAATAACCTCGGCTGTGATGGCCACCGCTGTGAAGGAAAAAGAGAGGGAGGATGGGAGGGAAGAGAGAGATGAGGGAGAGATCTTTTGAAATCTACTATGGACCATTGCAAAGAGCAACATCAAACAGAACAATAAACTTTAATGTACTAAAACGAATGACGGTTTTGTTCCTGCCACAGCGGAGCTGCATGAGCTCAACTGGAGGACGTAAAACCAAGGCCACAGAGAAGCCCACAAATGCAGAATCGAATCCCATGTTGCTATCATTTCTCAAACTGAACTGTATCAGAGTAAAACAGTCTCACTGCTGATCAGTTTTCGACTGTACTTCCTCCACCCAGTGGTGCGGCCCATCAGCATGCGGCAGAGGGGCTGTACTGTTTACCCTCCAATCCCTCCTGCCTATTCACTGACCTGTGTGTGGATATCCGGCCTTATTTGACTCAGGGGACCATTTCCCTCTGAAAGAAGATACCCAATGTAACGGATCACAAACACGGCTGGCTTTCGAAACTGGCGCGGTGTCTGCGGGTAGCACCAGTGTGATCCATGAGACGTCAAGCTTATGTCAATACAATAGCGATCGGGCATGTTTGTGTTGTTAACATGTCTTTGGCTACCAGTGGCTGGTGGATCAATTAAGCTCAACCACCCACTATCTCGACCCTAGATCGCAGCGCAATAAGAATTCCTTGTCGGCTATTACATTTGAGGTCCATGGGAGTGTAAACAGTGGTGTTGAAGAATAACACAGCTGCTAAGCTGAGGCTTCACAGAGACATGTCACATTTGCCCAGAATACACCTCTTTGTGAGCAAAGTCCACAGGGACCCGGAGGAACCAAGCCGTGAAGCCACCAGGAAGTGAGTCAGAGGGAGCTAATGAACATTGTAATTAATACAAGTTATGCTTAGTTGGCAGTAGGGCTTCATCCCTTATGAAAATTATGGTTTTACTGTTGTAAAAGTGTAGTAACCAGCTTTTTTGGCATATTGATTACCATTGTATAACCACAATTTTACAAAAAAATACCATGGTTAACGATGGTTAAAAAAGCAAATTCTAAAATCCTGTAAAGATTGTCAGACATTTTAATAGACCGCATTTCCGAAACTATCTCTTATACATATTTTACGAGGTGGCTAATTCGTATGAATTCGTACGACATCACTTGTATGATTTAGTACGATTTGTCTAAACCCCAGTGACGGGTAGGTTTAGGGGCAGGGGTTAGGTGTAGGTCATTTGTACAAATTCACACAAATTGGCAACTCGCAAAATACGTACGATTTAGCAAAAATCGTATGAAATTTGTACGAGTGAGGTCGTACAACATCGTACAAATTAGCCACATCGTAAAATATGTACGAATTGCCGTGAGAGCCGCATTTCCCCACAGTTTAGGTCTATTTTAATTTTAGAAAGTGTTTTCTTTTATTAACGACTCAAAATAATTATTTGTTAAGTGCATTTCATCTTGTGTGTGCTTTCATGGGCCTGATGAGCAAGGTGTATTTTGTGAAATTCGATGTGCATTAATCTTGTGTGCGTGTTTTGAACGTTCTGTTGCCCAAATTTGTTTAGGAAGGTTTGCAAGTGGCTTCAAAAACAAGAACGTTTTTAAATTAATAATTTAATTTAATACATAAATTAATACAATTCTACAAGCTGAACATCACCCTGAAACATAACCGTTACTTATCGGACTAATGCTTTTATTGACCCATTTATTAAAGAATTTCTTATAAACAGGAAACAAATGAAGCCTACTGGAGAAATTTTATGTCGGAATTTGGTTAACTGGTGCGCTTGAGCTGGAACATTAGAGGAGCGTTAGCTTTGGCCGTGAGCGACTGTGCGGAGCGCACGCACACAAAGCGTAATATTGAGCTGAGAGTCACACTGCTCCGCTTCGCTCACATGCTCTGGTAATGGCAATGAAATAAAACTGAATATACCATCCCACAGAAAAAAGTTAGTAAGTGAACATTTTCTTCACAATACAATTAATGGGCTTATTTATTTATTTGGTTGTTTGTTATGTCTTTGTGCATATTATGTTGAAACATTGCATATTTAACATTTACAAATTGGCCCCTTTGACTTCCATTCTTAATGCCTCACTGTAAACCAACACTTTTTTAAAGAATAGGGGAGTCAGAGTTTTGTGGTGATTTTTGTATAATATAAAGTCGATTGAGCTTAAGATGTGCTGAACCTGGAACCTGCACACTATTTTGAAGGTTGGCAGTAAGAATATCCAGGTGAGCCCTGTACGTCACTATGTTTTTCAGCTATATCTGATCTACCCTTTCTTGCCTGAGCTTTTACGAGAGCTTCTGTCAAAGAAACCCACATAGCTATGCCAGTAAAAGTTAGCGGTACAGAGCAGAAGTTTGTGGGAGGAAGTGAACTGACTCTTTATTGTCCGTGCTGGGAGCCGTTTTCATTGGACTGAGACGGACAAGCAGGTTACAGGCTGTAGAGACAGACTTGTGTTTTCATAGCTGCATGAAGACAGGCTGGGTTTGTGTCAAGAAAAAATGAATGGGTGCGGCGGGGTGGCCATCAACTTTTCTTTTAGTCGTACAGGTTTTAATCTTTCAGGAAAGCTTTGATGAAACTGCTATGCGAATGCTTAACTGTTAATAGACTTGCATACCTGTAATAAAACACGTTTAATGTAAGTACCTCAGTACGTGTGGTGGACTGGTAGAGAGGAGGGTCCGTTTTCAGCCCCCAAGGCACTGCAGGCCCCATTGGGTGAACTGGGCCCCGATCCTGGTGCACTGCTGCTGGCTGTGGATTCTGTGGAAGATTAAATTAAACAGAATATACTGTTTATATGCAAGAATAGACATTATTGATAACATATTTATATCAACTTTAGATCTATAAATCCTTCATATTGTCATATCTAATACCAACACACTCACATACTATACAACATGCAGTATTAATTCCTTACTTTATAACTAACTTTATCTTGTCAAAAAAACTAGTTCAGCTGATACTTCCTGTGTTACTTCCTGCTTATCTATCTGCATATTTCTTTAGATAATCAACAATAGGATGATGTCATATCTAGCATATTTACATAGGATTTACTGACAATCTCGCCACCTTGTTTCCAAAACCAACCACCAACTGCTGCCACTGATACATTAAAAATAAACACAAGTGACTGCAACACCATGGAAAAAATTATTCAACCGGCCAAGGCTCAAAAGCGCACTAGATGATCCTCTGGATGACACCTGCCAGAGCAGCTGTTACATAACAACATCAGCACACTGAGCTGCACAGACAGCGGACGGCTGCTGTGATTACTGGAGAAAAACCGTCAGCGAACAGCCAACCGGTAGGAGGGCTTATTGTTTATGCCCCAGGGTGTGTTGTCTAATTATAAGATGCATTATGGGATGGCACTCCTACCCAGAAGCTCCAAGGCTCTCTTTTTGAAGGGTGTCATGATGCTCCCTTCCTTCCTCCTAAGAAGTGGGCTGCTTCTCCTCTCTGCAACCTTCTGCTTTAACCTGGACCGCACCTTCAGATTGGGCTCTGAGACTGGAGAGAAAACATAGTTACACGTTAATCAAATATTCAGGATCTCAACTGTTTATTCTAAACTTTTCTAGCCAAGTGTTGTTTTGGAAATGTTTTGATGCATTCGTAGCTATGCATGTCAGAAAGAAGGAGAGGGAATCCACATTGTTGTGCAGTAGCATTCCCGTACTGTGATGTAATAGGACTGTGATTAGATCTGTGGGCATTTCCAGGTCGTTTTCAAAGATCAGAGTTTCCTCATCATCTGGAGTAAATTAGCCTGAACAACAAAGGCTTTAAATAAGATAAAAAAGAGCCAGGATGACCATACACTATGAAAAAAATTATGTTGAGAAAAAATACATTTTTATATTCTATTATATATCAAATTAATTTGTATAGAAATTAGTGCTGATTAATCGTGATTAATCGCATCCAAAATAAAAGATTTTGTTTACATAATATATTGTGCGGTGTATATTAATTATGTATACATAAATACACACACATAAATGTATACATTTCAGAAATATATACGTATAGATAGATAGATAGATAGATAGATAGATAGATAGATAGATAGATAGATAGATAGATAGATAGATAGATAGATAGATAGATAGATAGACAGACAGACAGACAGACAGACAGACAGACAGACAGACAGACAGACAGACAGACAGACAGACAGACAGACAGACAGACAGACAGACAGACAGACAGACAGACAGACAGACAGATAGATAGATAGATATAGATAGATATGTATATATTGTTCATATATTAAATATATTTATATATAATATAAATTATATGAATGTAAAAATAGACGTCAATATTTTCAAAATATATACTGCATGTGTATGTATTTATATACTAAATAAATATACACAGCACACACACACATATATTATGTAAACAAAAACTTAAATTTTGGATGTGATTAATCATTTGACAGCACTAATAGAAATTATCATTTAGGATCAGTAAAATATTGTATTAAGGAAATTCTACTTTTATTCAGCAAAGACACATTAAACTGATTGAAATGGAAAGTAAACCTTAATGTTGCACAATATTTCGATTTCATAAACCTGAAAAAAGTAACCTTCCACAAAAATAATTATCTGCATATTCCTTTTCAACATTAATAATAATAAAAAATATGTCACCTGATTAAATAACGTTAACTTATTAGAATGTTTTTATAACATTTTAAAATGTATTAAAAGTAGAGAACCATTTAAACTGTAATAGTATATCACATATATATTCATAGTATATTAATCTAAAACTATTAAATTAATTTTCATATTATCAAAATTATAAACGTGTTAATACTAGAGTAATAGCAACTCAAAATAATTAAATCTACAGATATTTTATGAAGTCAACAAGATATTACATGCACGCAAGACTTTAGCAGTGTTTAGCTGTAGAGTGTTTTTTATAGTTAGTCTCTGTATGGTAGTAAATAAACGACCAGACAAATTTGGTGGTAACAGATGTTTTGGTGAGTGAATGCAGTACGCCAGACCATGTCTACGCAAAAACATATTCATGCAAAATGTGCAACAAAAAAAGGACAAGACTGCAAGTGAAGAAGAAATGTACATAATTATATCAAATAAACCCTATGGAGTATTTTGTCATAATTTATTGTTGAATTATGGAGACGTGTCTGTTTATATGACTGTAATGTACAGGCAAGTGTTTCTAAACAACTGTCTGATGGGAAGCGAGTGAGTAAGTCAGCCACCCACATCCAGTGCCTCCCTTTGGGAAACACCCACATTACAACTTCCAGCCAAAATACCGAAATTCGGTCTCGTTTTATTTTTTTCCCCTCCGTTCCCCATTGTGCAATAGTAACAACTACCATCTAGTGTGTGCAAGTTATAATCTAGATCAGTGGTTCTCTACTGGTTTTGCTTCACAAGCTAAACTGGACATACACTGGAGATAGAGAGACAGACACAGACAGACAGGCAGACAGACAGACAGACAGACAGACAGACAGACAGACAGACAGACAGACAGACAGACAGACAGAGAGAGAGAGAGAGAGAGAGAGAGAGAGAGAGAGAGAGAGAGAGAGAGAGAGAGAGAGACAGACAGAGAGAGAGAGAGAGAGAGAGAGAGAGACAGACAGACAGACAGACAGACAGACAGACAGACAGACAGACAGACAGACAGACAGACAGACAGAGAGAGACAGATTGAGAGACAGACAGACCGAGAGACAGACAGACAGAGACACACAGACAGACAGACAGACAGACAGACAGACAGACAGACAGACAAAATGTTTACATCAATCAAATTAATTAATTATTAGTTTATTATAAACTATAAATAAATAAACAAATAAATAAATAAATTTTTCTTTTAAATACTGGCAAGTATGTGATTAGATGCATTTAATTTTTTTGTTTGCAGTTGAGAACTTATGATTTTCTGTATTTTAGAAGAGTATTATTGCCATGCTAAGACCCTGAAAGGAGCAGCCAAAGGAGGTAGTGAGAGATTGTTGCCATACTAAAAAGACAGCTGACCACATGGATATGATCATATAGATAGGATGAGTTAGTATGAGAAGTGAGAGTCATGGGAAGACACAGCTGTAGGCAGTAATCTCAGAGGAGAGAACGAGAGGAGGAGAACTGGACCGCAGGCTGGGCTGCTATTTCAGGTCTCTTCAGAAGCAGAGGCAGGACTGTGTGCTCCCATCCAGCAGCGCAGTAATGGGATGTAAATCCCGCGAGCGGAGTGGGCTGAGAGCGAACTGCAGGGAGCCCTCTCCAATCCGCCTTGCACCCCACACTGTCCTGATTGCCTTCTATTTTTATTCGGTGCTACAGCCTGTCACCACGGGAACGCTACCCTATTGCTGTGGAGGTGGAAGAGTGATTGTTGGTGGGTTTAGTAGGAGGCTGTGATCGTGATGCCACGGGAGAACACATCACTCTACTCCACAACAACAGCGGAGCGACAGGCCCGACACCTGCTTGATTTTTCCTCACGCTGACACACGGCCTGGAACCAGAGGCCAAGTTAAACAGGAATATATATGAGGCAAAGACTTAAACAGGCCCATAAATCAATCATATTATTACATTTGAAAGCAGCGCTGGAGGGCACACACTGCTGAGGTCTATTTATTGTGTTGTCTCAACCCAAAGACAAAGTTCCCTTCAGAGTTGTGTGTTTTAGCATGTGTCTGACAAGAGTGTATATTTATGAACAAAGTGACTGAAAAAAATCATATCTTCTAAGATGTGCTAACCATGGTCAATAATTAACACTCAGCAAATAAAGTAAAAATGTCTAAATAAATAAAACACAGTTGCTCGTTGTTAGTTATGGTAACTTAATGCATGGCTTAAATCAATATTCAGAGATGTTCATTGATGCAAGTGGTGAGAGACAGGATTAGTATTGTTAAATGGAACTAAATCTATTAAAAAATTGTGTTATTTGAAATAAAATATAAAAACTTTAGCAACATCTCTATTTTACAGTAGTAAAATACCTAAAACTAAAAGCAAATATATAAAATGAATAAGTAAATACAACATAAATACCATAACATAAAAAACACAACAAAATTACAAAAAAAAAAAGAATTGCGTGAAATAAATACTGTAATTTAAACATAAAAATAATGCAAAGCATGACTGGTAAGAAATATTTATGACTAGTAAATTTTAGCAGTTCACACTAATTCCACTGTATTGGCACTATATTGTTAATAGGATTAAAAGTGAATTTTTTTATTTTACAGGACAAATATTTACACTGATACAATATAAATAAATAATTTATTATATATAAATATTCAAAATGTTATATTCCTTATATTAAGATTCAGATCATCATCTACTATTAACTTAAAGGCACAACAATAGAGTATGGAAAAAAAGACTATGCTTACTGTATGTATATTACTATGTATATATAACTTTTCTTTTGAAAATAGCTTAGTCAAATTTTCTAAAGGCAATGTGTATTTGCACACACCTGATCCTGCCTTCCGCCTCTCTGATACTTTTTCTCTCATTAGTAAAAATACAAACACCTGTTTACCCAGGAGACGAGGACTATGTGATGCAACAACACTGCCCTTATTACTTCATCTCGGTTCATTTGTCTTTTTTTTCCCTTCCCCCATCCCTTTCATATCCAGTGGGGGAGGAAACGGCGTGACATAATAAAGCAAGCCTGGTCCGAGGGCCCAAAATATCCACCATTTGAAAACACACAAACTCAAATCCCTCTCATCTCAGCTGCACCTGCTCCCCATGTTTGGTATGTGGGTCAAGACTAAGAAGGTTTTTCCTTCTCTTCAATAAGCTGGACTATTCCTGCCTGCAGCAGTGTCACATGCCGCCACACAGATCTTTTCTGGTCCAGAACTCGGCACACAGAAGATACATGACGAGTAATGCTTGTGATGCTTTGGAGATAAATGACTTGTTTGTCTTTGACAACTTCAGTCGAGAATGGTGTGATCAAACCAAAGCCACATTGAGTTCTGCAGATGATACAGCGCTAAGAACTCTTAGCTCTTTTAAAAAGTGTCAGTTCCTGTAGCACTCACTAAATTTGTCTTGTTTTGGTTAGTTCTCCCACAGCGCTAACCTAGCCTCTTGACATATGCCTGTCAACATCTCAGATGAAATCCAGGATGTGGAACAACCAGTATCTTTGTGTGGCTCCTGTTGCGTGCCTACTTTGAGGGGACTCTAATTGAGACAGACGGGAAGAGGGGGAAGGGACCTTGCATGGGTGTGACCACATATAGAGTTCAGAATCCAACTAGAAGGAAATAGGTTTAAAAGGTTTATGCAATGGATAAGATTAGCACACTTAAAGATGAGTAGTTCCGTACACTTATTTGGTTATATGGTGCATATTGATTAACTAAACTTAAATGGTTTATTCCAAAAGTGTGTTGCTTAAATAAGTTCTTCAACAATGAATACATATTTTTTTGTGAAAAAATTCAGATATTTTGGCATAATTGTATTATTATTTCTTAAGTATATAATTTTTTTAAATGTCAACTAAAATTGTCCACTAAAGTCATGTGGTGCAGCTAACTTGAAACAGAGGAAAAAATGAAAAATAAATTAGGAAGGGATATCATAGAGTGTGTCAAGGTCTCTTAAAATATATTTATATATTCCTTAAAATATTAGATATGTTTCTTTTTTCACAATGCAAGGTTAGTAAAATATCATATGGTGCAATTTCTCAAACACGTTGTTATATCTATGAATTAATAATTAAAAAAACGTTTTAACATTTAAAAATATTTTTAAGAATTATGTTTATACTCATTTTACACTCACACTCAAATATAGTCTATTGATTATTACTTGATAATTTCACCACATGACATTGAGTCATTAAATGTCAACTTTTCTTAAAAAAGTCTTCAAATACTGTATGAATCTAACACAATGACGCATTTCTAAAAATTTGAAATAAATGTTTTCAACAAGATTTTTTTGTTTTCTTTATTATGGTCATTGTTAATAATATTATTATTATATGTCATTGATCTTAATACTGTGGGATAGGGACCAAAGCAGTTCATATTTGTACGTTTTCCTAACAGCAACCTCTCTCTCTATCTATCTCTCTTTCTTTTTTTCTTTTCTTTTTTTTGCTTGGGACAGCTATTGCTTTCTCAGCTGGCTGTTTGGATTCCAGAACCGAACCTTCTGCTCCTTTTAGTTCTCAGGATATTGGCTGGTTTCAATGGAGCGAAGCAGAAATTGATGCTGAAACTGGGAGGTTACTGTTCAAAAGCTAAGACAATAAACACGACTCTTTCATGTGTCTATAAAGTGCTTATTTGAACAGAACAATCTAGATAATTACCTTAGATTAGTTTACATTTGGAAGACATTTAGGATTAAACCTCACTTGCCTGGTCCCTAAATTATGTAAATACACAACATGCCAACCCATATGGTAAAGCATTTAAGCAGGTATAATTGTTTACCGTCATAATTCAAAGGGACACAAAGGGGAAGGAATGTAATGTCATTTCCGTGACTTAACAGCACAGTTATGAACAGTTCGGCCTCATGACTGGCCAGCCAAGTGGGAGTCATAACTCACATTAATACTGACTTCTACGAGACTCCTTCCAGCACTGAGTCAACAAACCTGTGGTGTTTTCTGTGAAAAGTCAAGGATTTTCGAAATAATTAAAGCCTCTTATATAGCTGAAAATGATATACCTTTAGTGTTTTAGGAAATTTGTGGTTCTATAGCATGCTCAGAGGAAAATAAATCCTACTGTGGAAATCCACTCTTCATTAAACTATCCCTGAAATAACGCAAATCTGAGCCTATGCGTCGTCTCTCAAGGGATCTTGTAATTCTGTGAAAAAGGCTTTTGAGTCATAACCCCACCTCCCATGTTTCATAAAGCAATAAAAACTGAAATGAAATATAATTTGTAGAATGTCTCATGAATGCAAAACACATTATGGTGCTATTGCAAAACGATAGTGTGAGTTACGTATTTTTGTGACAGTTTGTGGGGCCAAATTTTAGAAACCTACCTGTCTTCCTCAGAGGAAAGTCGTCCCGGGAGTCTTGTGGGGAGAGCAGGGAGATCTTGCAGGAGGAGGACGCTCCTCCCAAACGAGGTGAACTTTGCTCCAGAGAGGTGTGATGAGAGGACCTGAACAGAAAGAAGATGCAAACTGAACTCCTGAACTTACCTCACAGTCATAAATACAGCTGACAGCTCTTCTGTGCTCTAGTACTATCCACCTTACTATCACATAACTAATTATTAGTTCAAATCACCTACATTTTATTACCTTGGAAAGTCTAAAATGTTCCTCCGGTCTTGCTTTATTCATGTGCATTTAAATACACAATCATTCAAAAGTTTGGAGTAAATAAGATTAAAAAAAAAGAAATGAATACTTTTATTCAGCAAGGATGAATTATATTCTTAAAATAGTAAATATATTTATATGTTACAAAGATATATTAAATAAATGCTGTTCCTTTAAACATAACATTCATTAAATAATCCTGAAAATAATGTATATTAAGCAACATATATTATAATGATTTCTGAATGATCATGTGACACTAAAGACTGAAGTCGTGATGCTGAAAATTCGGCTTTGCTGTCACATTAATAAATTATATTTTAAAGCATATGCAAATAAAGAAAACTGGTACTATTTTAAATTGCAATAATATTTCAAAATATTAGTTTTTACTGTATTTTTGATCAAATAAAGTGAGCGTAAGAGACTTCTTTCAAAACATTATACATTTTACTGACCCCGAACTTTACAATCATAGTGAACAATATTTTGATTTATCTATTGAGATGATACGTTTTTAATAGTGCTGTCGTCAAACGATTAATCGTGATTAATCACATTCACAATAAAAAAAAATTTACATAAAAAATGTGTGTGTACTGTGTATATTTATTATGTATATATAAATACACACACATGTATTTAAGAAAAATATGTTACATTTATATATTAAATATCTATATTTATCATTTATATGAATATAAATATATACATGCAAATACATGTAACTATTTTCAAAATATATGCTGTAGGTGTATATATATTATATACATAATATACACAGAACACACACATATATTATGTGAACAAAAACTTTTATTTTGGATGCAATTAATCGTGATTAATCGTTTGACAGCACTAGTTTTTAAATATTATTTAAATGTAAATTAATTTAAAATGAAAAGTCTGAAACTAAAAATCCAGCTCTTTTAAAACAGCAAATGTTTTAAGGTATTTGAGGTATGTGAAGGTTACTTACGTGTACCACAGTTTGGAGCTCTGGAGGACCCCATTGGTTTGTACCGTCTTTGGTGGATTTACTCAACAGAAACTCTTGGAGTTTCTGCTTGACCTCAGTGCTGGCCACTGCACCTGTCAGACCAGGAGACGCACAAACAGAAATTATGAGTATCTTGGGGTTGATTCAAATTATATTTAGAGACAATAAAACTGAGACATTCCTGACAGAGCTCGACTAACATTCTGTGGTTAGCGTGAGACAGTCACTGTAAACAGAGAGAATGTTTGTTTCCAGAGTTTGGCTTCATTTCAAGGTCAGAGAAATGACTGTATTAGTGCCACTCCCAGACACAGCAGGATCGGCCTCAAACAATAGCATCTCTCTCCTACACGTTCACCCACACACTCCTCTCAAAAGCTCTAGTTCAGATGCCTCTGTAACATCATTGGCTAAACATTTTTTGAGCACCTTTATACAAAAGAAGGAATATCCCCCTCTTCTGGACAGCAGCAGTGAAGCCCTCTTGAAGGCTATTAAATAAAACTGTGCAAAATTGCCATTCTAATTTATTTATTTATAATCATTTGTAAGAAATATTTATGCATTAGCAGACACTTTATCCAAAGCGACTTACAGTGCATTCGGGCTATACATTTTTTTATCAGTATGTGTGTTCGCTGGGAATTGAACCCGCAACCTTTTGCGCTGCTAACACAATGCTCTACCACTGAGCCACAGGAACACCTGTCAAGGGTGTTAATATTAAGTCATATTCTTATTAAAAATAAGTTTTTAAACAGTTTGCCAGCCCAGATCTAGCTGACTAGGCTACACCACCCTTTTTTGTGGTAAATTCCATCCTATGTTGTTTCAACACCTTCTCAAGTGAACATGGAAAGAAGCAGACATCATATAAATGTGTCATTTGTGTGATGACATTTGATGTATTAGGTACAGACAGGTTGTTGAGTGTTTGAGTGTTGTGTGGGTGAGCGTGATGATGAGCTCTTACTCTCTCTGCTCTTCTCTCTGTTGCGGAGGACCAGGACTTGTTGTTCACGGCGATGTCTCTCCAGTTCTCTCTCCTGACTCTGGAGCTCTAGTTTCCTCTCTTTCTCCAGCTGCTCCTGTTGTTGCTTCATAGAAAGTAGCTCCTGCTGCAACTGAGAGGCAGATTTTATTATACCTTTATTCATCTAGTTGGACTGTCTGGGTGTACTCAGTATATCAACTGTGTTGTGTTGGTACCTTCAAATGCTCCTGTATCTGGGCTTGATGCTGGCGAACCAGGTTCTCGTGCTGCTTCTGGAACTCACTGATGAGTAACTGTTTCTGAATATGCTGCTGTTTCTGAATGAAGAGTAGCTCTTGTTGAAGTTGTCTTTCCCACACAATGGGATCAGAAGCAGAGCTCTGCATCCTAACGTCTGTACGTAGGTCCAGTGGGGAGCCCGGATCAAGAGCCAGTGGAATCTCTGGCTAATGTCCCTGAGCACTGAGACAAAGAAGGAGAATAAAAGGATTTAGTACAAAAGTCTTTAATACATTTTGATGGTTTATCAATAATTATTCAGAGATATTTAAATGTGCAGGTATACATATATGAGGATATGAATATTTTGGGTTTTGAAATGGTTAATATTTAAAAAAACTTGAGTCCATCAAATCAAAGTGCAACCAACAATGTCATGTGGTAAAACCAACATGCATTGTTAAAAAAATAGTAAAACAGAATGTCATGTAAAGGACTCCTGGAGGTCAATAAAAAAAAGTCAAGACCATGTGTAAAAGGCAATGTGTTCACTACTGCAAAACATAATGACATTCATGAATTCATAAATATTTTTTTAAATCACTAAATAAAATAAATTTAAAACGTATAACATTTACAATTTACATTCACATGTATTCATTGCAAGATCATGATTTTAAAATTAATGTGAAAATAATTGTTGAATGTGTTTTAAAGTCAAGTTGGCTTGTTTCAATGTTTTTAGCGTTCATCGGCTGTTTAAAAAAATTGCTATAAAGGTGATTCAAATATTTCTAAGTATAGCCCCATATGAGCTTCTCTGATACAGCAGATATACAGTAGAAACAACTATGCAGTATAGTGTCTATATAAGAATCCCAGCCAGCATTCCATGTGCACTTCTAAAGGTTATTACTGGCCATGGTTTGGTCCAGTGTGCTCTACTGACACCTCTGGTCAGTATAGAGACTGCAGTGCTGCAATTTGTTGTTCAGAAAGTTGTGATGTTTGTGTTCCTGCCTCTTATTCCCCCACCATCCTCCCTCCTAAGAGCCATCATCACACCTTCACCATTATGGAAAATTGCTGCTGCAGTCTTCAAGCTGTGCCTCATTACCAGTAATACACCGGGTACAAAAAGCAGAAGGCATCCCCAAGGCCCCAAGAACTATATATATCCAAGAGACAGTGAAAATCAATAGCAAGCCTGGAGGACAGTCCCTCGGAAAGGGGATAAGAGGAGATGCTCATCATAAGAGACTGTGACTCTTCTGCGTGACGAAAAGCAATTACGAAGACATGGAGATTGTAAAGTGTACACTTACAGAATAATATCTGGGTGTGGAGAACAAAGACAAAGAAGTTTAAAGAACAGCTGGTCAGGATATACTTATGGTCCAGTGAATTTCTCATTGAGGGAAAGCACACAGTGGTTGTTACACAATTGGGGATGATGTAACGGCAGGAAGTCCCAAACCAAAATCAAGTCACTTTAAGGTTAACTGCATAAGTAAGTGTCTGGAAACATGATTAAGTCAAATGGTTTTCCTCTTAGTCAGCATGATGAAGTAGTTGGCTAATTTTAAAGAGCGCTTTAGTACATAGCCTTAATGGCTGATAAACAATCAATAACTGAGAATATTGATTTGTTCATGCTTTCAGGTACAGCAATGTAATTTCTATTAAAAGATTTTGCTGTTACAAACCTGTGTCACTCTATTTCTTATGTCAAGCACAAAAGAAAACGTTTTGAAATGACAATATTTTCTTTTTCGTCCAAGCTGAAAGTCAATGGGGTCTGAAGTTGTTGTTTGGGATCCTACTATTTTCATTATGGGGATTACAATTTTTTTTAAACAATCTCCAAAATATTTTATATAGTGAATGACAGACAAAATGACAGACAGAACGATGGCTGGCTGGCTGGACGGATGGATGGATGGATAGATAGAATATCAGAACAACAGAAAGATTGAACAATTCATAGAACAACAGAACAAAAATGACAGAACAATAGAATGATAAAGACAGAACGAAGATGATAGATGATAGATAGATAGATAGATAGATAGATAGATAGATAGATAGATAGATAGATAGATATAGAGAGATAGATAAGACAGATATAGATAGATAGATAGAAGAAGAACATGACAGAATGACAGAACAAATGGCAGAATGATAGATCAATAGATCGATGGAATTTCAATAAGCACGCTGGATGCAAGAGACTCATTAGCTATGTAACTTTAATCCTCAGAAATCTTGTTATTGGCATAACGCACCACCACCTGTTCCATGCTCAAACACACACACACACCACACACACCCACACACACACACACCACACACACACACACAGAGAGACAAAGCCTTTAAACCACAAATTCTATCCATGAACCAGTGTCTCTTAAGCCTAGAATATTCCCCTAATGAGTTGCCATAGCAAGGCACTTACTGTGACACACACAGCAATTCACACATTAATGTAAAGCATTTGTGTGCTTGTTTGGTTGAACATAATGTTCTCTGCCATCATCAAAAATGTCTGCATGCGCAACCGCTGATTATAAATAGCAACATAAAAGCAAGTGGTGCAATCTTAGACTATGACAAAACCCACACCCAATCCACCACCCAAACTGGCTGCCATGGTAACACTGGCGACATCAAAATTACTCCTCTTCCTGCAGATATTGAACTGCGCTGCCGCTGTGTGGTGTCTCCTCCCAGAGAGCACCCATGGATATTATATCATCCCTTATATAAGACAGAAACATATACACACACAGCTCTCCCTCATTCTGTCGACACTGATGCACGTCGGCTATGCCTGCCAGGTCCAACTTCTGGGTGTTTCGCATAAATTCACCTTGGTTTGTTGTCGTGACGGCACTTCTCGGAAGAGAGCTGACTTTGAATCGAAAGGAGCAGCTCTTTCTAATGAGGCAAACAGATGACCTTTAGCATCCTGGAATGATGGGGGAATATTAACTCTGACTTGAGAGAGCTCTTTACAAAGAGCAGCCTGTGTTCTTCCAGCACTCATGCAGTCAGCCAATGAGCTTCAACAATGAGTCACATGAATTGGGCTCGCTGCCCTAATGGAGCTAAAAATAGCCTCAGAAACACCTGCTGGCTTGGAGCGCTCGCCACAGTGATATCTCATTTATCTTATGTTTCCCTGCTTGCCCTCCCCATTACCATCATTAAAAAGATACACTTTGATCCGCCATCCAGCCGAGCTCTCGGCAAAGAAACCTCAGGTCAACCCACTCACACCTCCCAACTCAACTGGTAGCAGGCGGTTTGAAGATTAAGAATGACCAGGTTAGACCAAATGGCTCTCTGGATAACAACTTAACCTTGTTCCAGACAGCGTGACATCATTTGTGACACATTGTTGGGAAGAGAAACATTGACGTCATCAAAGGTCAAAAGGCTTCTTCTAATGTGAACTATAGGGTTTAAGGATGGTAACTGGAAATAATTAAAATTATTACTTTTTGTATTCCTTTTCACAGTTCTGGTTCCTTAACACTTCCATTAAAACGTTTTTTAATACCTTTTAAGAATAAATATTTGGGGAATCTTCCAAAATGATGAGATCATTTCATTAACGAGTTTAAATCAGTTCCTGCAAAAGGTGATTTTACACTTTTTATGCTGCTTTTTTAGAGGCGGCTAATACGGTCAAATAATTGATTTTAATTGAAAAACAATACTAAACACACAAAAAAAACGCATTATTTAATTTATTTATTTTTTCTTATATTACGAAAAAAACATAATGTGTATCTTTAAGTACAAACTGTCATAACAACCAGTCAGAGTCTGTGTTTGATTCACTACAAAGAATCAACTAATAAGAACATGTGTTCAATCCCACATGTTGTGTTTCATGTCCGTGGATTGAAGCCCCCCCAATAATGTGATATTTAGCTCCTGGAATGGGAATGTTACTGGAGGAACCCTGTGAAAAATGTGTAATTTACCCCCCGCATCGTAATTTTTACCAGTGAACCCCCCTCGAAGCGCAGTTGGGCTAGTTTTGGGTAGCAATTGGGTGGGTTCTGTTTTGAAAACCTGGCAACACTGCCTACTCTTCACTTAATTCGGGAAAGTGACTGCACTGGTCACACTGACTGTTTCATGATATATCATTCAATAGAGGTGTTGCACTGCATAAACATGAAACTTTGCCTGTGTTTTAGTAATGTATTCACATACTCATATTTAGCATATCAAATGTGTGAGAACCACAAACAGCGCCAAACATCAACCAATTCCGCCATTTGATAAGATCTATATTGCTTCAGTCTACTTAGCTTTCATAATACATTGTTGACTAAATTAATCAACAGGTTGGATGCTATAGAAC
>QVTF01008567.1:0-23973 GCA_003573665.1 Oxygymnocypris stewartii | reverse complement strand
TTGCAGTAGAAGGAGGACAATCGCACATGGGCACCTTATTAGGCACTGGGTACTTGATGAATCTGTTGAATCTGACACCTCAGCAGCACAACCATCCCTAAACACAGAATAATGACTAACTTTCAAACAGCAAAGGTTCATTTCCTACACAAATGAGGTATATAAAGAAAATGACACAATTGTAATGCATATGGCCAAAAATATTTCATTTTGTAGCTTCCATTTTCCTTCTTACCTAGACATATAATGTAAATTATCTGCAAATAATAAAAAATATATATCTATTAAGCAGAAAGCAATAAAAAAATGTAAACGCACCCGAGCAAATTCCTTTTATAGAATGGAAGCCCATTTCTGCCATAGAAAAAAAAAGTAAGGTAATTGCAACTCTATCTCATAATAAAGTCTGAATTGTGAGATCAAAATTAATATTTTTTATTATGTGGTGGAAACAGCCTTCCATCTTATAGAAATCTAAAGAAACATAATAAGAAAACATCTTAAAAACTGTGTGCATGTGAGAAAAAAGCCATCCAAAATACTAATATTCCTGCTATAGTTCATAATCAGTTTTCAGAACAAATGAAGTTAAGCAATATTTGAAAGGCAATAAATACTTATTTCGCAGTAACTCATTGCGAAGCTCGCTGATAAGATGATGTTGAGTAGAGATATGGAAATTTAATTCTCACGTAGTGTTCTAAATCAGGCCGAAATATTTTATTCTGAGGTGATAAATTAATGTTTTCATTAAAATTGGCGGTAACACTTTACTTAAAGCCTTTATGTACAATATATTATAAAAAGTAGTTTTAATGCATTAATTATGCCTTAATGCAACTTATAATGCATTGCACATGAATATCTCATGAATAGTTGTAACCACAATTAATACATTATAAGACTTGTCAATTCATTGTTCCACTATGCATTTAAAATTTGGTTATAGATATTTACAACAATAAATTATGTATTACAACACTTTATAATGCATCATGCGGAAAGGCTTTAAGTAAAGTGTTACCAAATTGACTTTAAGATGCCAATATACCTAATAGTGTGATAATCACTGTGATGAGAGCCAAGAGCAGTAGTCCTCCTATTACACATCCTATGATCTCATGAGTCAGGTCCACCTCCTCATACATCTCCACTTGAGTTATAATCTACATAAATAAAGACATTTGAATTTTTAGTGCAGTCAGAAGTCACACTCATGAATCACACTTCCCCCATTTCCAACAGTAGATACGTGACTTTGGGCTACATACTTGATTAATACTGTTGATTAATTATATTACTACACTGAATTAATTTGTAAATTTGAACTTTCAATTAAATTTCAATTTCAACTGATCAAGCTACTGATTGAAACATGCTCTTTTAAAATAAAATAAAAATGTGCCCAAACAGTTACCATTTTAAGTCAAATTAATTGTTTAAATAATGTAAAAAGCACAATTAAACACCAAAGGACGAGCCAATACATGCATGGCAACATTATTGTTACAATGTAATTTTTTTTTCGTTATAATTAATGCATCTATTTGTGTGTGTGTGTGTGTGTGTGTGTGTGTGTGTGTGTGTGTGTGTGTGTGTGTGTGTGTGTGTGTGTGTGTGTGTGTGTGAATAATCCACATCGTTGATGTTGAATTTGATCAAAAGTGAAATTAATATTACAAAATATATTTTTTTCAAATGAATGCTGTTCTTTCAATTCATTTAAAAAATCCTGAAAAAATCAGCACAACCTTTTTCTTTCTTAAGATGCAAATCAGCATTATTAGAATGATTTCTAGATGATCCGAGCCCATCACTAGTGAGGAGAGAAGTGGTGAAGATTCAATGGGTCCATGTTCTATCAGGGGCCCTGGAGATTTCAGCCCAGTGTTAAATGCAGCTTTTCTTAGCCTAAGTATGAAATGTTTTCTACGCCCTTAAAAAAAGTACTGGCCCCAACCATTTGGACGGTAATGCATGTGTTCTCATCTCTGTCACAATTAGAAAAACTTCCTGACAGTTTCACAACCACACCGCCCACACATATTTGCTAGAAGCAAGAAAGGGAAGAGGGTATGTGGTATGTGGTCTAAAAAAAAACTATACAATAGAGATCAAATTAACACAAGTCACAAACTATAAAACTGTTCAATTAAACAGAGCATGGATTTGAGAGCTCTTTATACATTCATTAAACTTTTAAAGTTTTTTGAGAATCAGAGGAAAAGAAAACATATTTGTTCTTGTCATTTTAAAGAGATGCTGATCTAACCAGCTGAAAAACAGCAGCTCTGAGTCTAGTATAAGACAAATTATGAGAATAAGAAATGATGAAACAAAAATGAATATATGCTCTGTTTTGTAATATGAATCTGCTCTAAAGTCAGAGACCTGCTCAATCAATTCAGAGTTGACTTTGCCAGTTATTGAGTATCCTTTAATTTTCATGAGTGACATCACACGGCTATACTCGGTACATTCCGCCACAGAGCATTAATTAATGTGTGTTTAACACACGCACTGTGTAGTCTTACAAAAGGCATGAAAACCACTTAAATTTAAACTTAATATAGATTATCAATGTGTCAAAAGATTAGTGAGTGAATACATTAGGAAATCAAATGTGGTAGAAAATAAAAACAAAACTCAAAAAGTGTCCTCACATTGACTTTTAATAATGTCCATAAAATTGGTGATAACAGGCTTCTGCATGTTCTTCCTATTACAGAAGGAAGTCTTTAAAATGAATTAATAAATAGATAAATACGAAACAATAATGGACGGAGGATGGGACTATTGAATTAAAAATAAAGGGAAAAAAGGAAGAATTATGTACAGTATAGACATTTTGCTATGGAGCATTTTCTTCTGTTATACCTCTTAAAAATGAAATAAAATATTTGTATAAGATACTCAGGTTATTATCATTATTGAAAACGACCCTACTCACAACTTCTGCCTTTCTCACTTTTTTTTATTGACAAGAATTGCGTTTATTTAGACGCAGAATGTCTTTAGGAGCACATCAAATAGGAGACTTTTCAGACAAGCACTCCACTTTGCCTCAGTGCCAGGCGCGAGTCAAAAGAGTGAACAGTGAACTGCGGTCAGATGTGTAAGGGTAACATATAATATATATATATTTATTAGGGAAACGGGTCAATTTAGCTCAAAGGGAATCATTAATGATTTCATAGGGAATTTGAACAGACTCACTGTTTCACGGCGATTCACTGAACAAGCCGTATAACAAACTCTGCACTGGATATTAAAATCCCAAAATATAGTGAAAACACTATTAAATAGCACAGTAACAAAATCGACAGATTAAAACATTAACTTGTGAGCACAAAACATAAGATATTTCACTTTTCAATATAAATAAGACTTTATTTATATAACTCTAAGACATGTAAACTAATCTACACATGAACACAAGCATTCACACATTCACGCGTTGCAGAAAGAGAGAAAGTGAGGAAAGGATTAGTTTAAGAGAATGAGAATGTGATATCCCACGTTTACAGCAATATGTGCAATTGCATAAACCTGAACAACCATCAATCACTTGTTTAACACTCACATTGAGCTTTTCAATGAGGCTAAAATTTATATAAAAAATACACCAGCTCAGCAAGAATCTGGGGTTTGTACTTGCGTAGCTTTTGTGTTTAAGGATTCCCTTTTGTCTCTGTCTTTGCAGAAAAGGGTTTCTCCGAAGTCGCTGATTGGCTTAGAGTTCAGGAGTCGTTGAAGTGGGCGTTGGCACTTGGCTGGTTTTGCGGAGATGTGTCAGACACATCTGACACATCTATGAATGATGTTCCCTGTTGTCCCATCAGCAAGCAGGTATGTCTGTGTGGTGTCTTCCTTCTATGCAATTGTAACGGGATTAGGTGATTGACAGCAGTGTTTGCCTTTCAGTGAGTAGTATCTTCTATTTAAAGGCCGATTGGCTGTTACCTGGGGTGCTTAATGTCCATTTTCCCCCTTTGTTAGCCTGTGTTGACGTTGGCTGTGGGTAAGCATGCTATGTTGTAAGAGGTGGTAATTTGGACATTTTTGGGGTGTGCATAATGCATAGTGCATAGTGCAGCTTTATGTTCTGGTGCTGGTGCCCTTTCGTGCTGCTTAGTGCATTTTGACTGTTTGCCTCTCAGGTATGTGTATTTTTAAGAGCTCTTTGTGTGGGCTTAACATGTTTTTTTTCGCATACTAAAATAGGTATGATTTCCTGTATCCCATTGTGATATCGGTGGGCATGACTGTGATTAAACCCGTGGCTATAAAGCGTTCTATCTGGCGTGATGTCCTGATATCCTGAGTGGTTTAAACGCAACTATAATTGAGAGTGTGGATAATATTATGATCAGGGCAGGACTTAGCATCGTGGGGGCCCCTGGGCTTGAGTCATTTTTGGGCCCCCACTCTATAAATGACATTAACCCTGAGAGCCAGTTAAAAAAAATAACTAAGGTATTTAGTGGACAAAAATGTAAAAAAAAGCTTTGATTCAAAATTGGAAGTTTTGGAGCAAAGAAATAAGGAAGAACATTTTAACATTTCCCATTTTAAGGAAGAACCTTGGCAGTTCATTGTGGAACTGAAAAAAGTTAAAGTGAAACAGATACTACACACATACACTACACACAACATGTATGATAGAGCTATGTATCTCTATAACAATTATGCCCAGTCTAAATATAATTATTTATTTATATGACCACAGTGATAATGTATTTTTTGCAATGCACAAAATTCAGTTTCTTTGGCAGAATGATCTCAAAATAACAACAAAATTTTACATGTACTGGAAAACATGCAAAATCCTTATAAGATTGCAGTCATAAAGAATTTCAGTAACTTGTAAACATAAACGTATTAATGTTAAATAAAAAAAATAAGTGTGCAAGTGCTGATTTTCTTGATGATTTTAGTGTCCAGCATTTTAAACTACTCCTGTATAAATAAACATTTGTATTTTTTTTATACTTTACTCATGTCTCTTGCCTAATTCTATGAGAGAACCGAAACTGTGTGCTTCATTACTCAATTTTTGAGTGGTTTAGTATTTTTCCCTGGGGTTAATTCCTAAGTTGGTGTAGTCTTATTTTCTTACTAGTAAAAACTTGGGCTTGTGTCTCAAAATTGCACCTCCCCACCACACAATCAAGGTGTTCTTGTTAGTGCCTGTAGATTAATGACAAAAATAACACTCAAGGTCAGCTCTCAAATTTATTTTATTTATATTAGTCTTCCACAGAGGTGGAAAGAGTACACAAATATTCTACTCAAGTAAAAGTACCATTACATTACTGAAATTTTACTTAAGTAAAAGTACCAGTCTAAAAATCTACTCAAGTAAAAGTAAAAAGTAGCTAATTTAAAATTCACTCAGAGTAATAATTACTTAGTTACATTTTAACAATGGGAGGGAGGAAAAAATGGGATAGACCAAAGGTGTTAAACTCAGTACCTGGAGGGCCACAGCCCTACACAGAGTAGATATTACCCTAATTAAACACATCTGATCCAGTTAAACTAATAATTTAATCTTATCTGAAAACTACATGGTGTGTGTGTTGGAGCAGGGTTGGAACTAAACTCTTTAGGGCTGCGGCCCTCCAGAAACACCCTCCAGAGTTTGACACCCCTGGGTTAGGCCTATAAATCTCAAACTAGGTCTTTTAATTAAAGTAATTGGTTAATTAGAATAATAACACATTTGGGCTGTTACCAGGCAAATTAAATCAGTATCACCTAAATTAATATTTGCAATGCAGAGGAAACACAGAAGCTTCATCTGAAGTGTTATAGATGTATTACACACTGACATGAATGCATTTAACCTGCAGTTACAAATGCAGAAATAATGTTTTGATAAATAAGACATAAAATGTGACCCTGAACCACAAAACCATAAGGGTCCATTTTCCTAAATTGTGATTTATACATCATCTGAAAGCTGAATAAATCATATTTCCATTGATGTATGATTTGTTATGATAGGACAATATTTGTAAATCTGGAATCTGAGGGTGCAAAAAATCCAAATATTGAGAAAATCTCCTTTAAAGTTGTTCAAATTAAGCTCTTAGTTTTGATATATTTACAGTAGGAAATTTACAAAATATATTAATGGAACATGATCTTTACTTAATATGCTAATGATTTTTGGCATAAAATAAAAAAATATAATTTTAACTAGAGGTGGGCATAGATTATTTTTTTTAATCTAGATTAATCTAGATTAATTTTGGAATTAATCTAGATTAATCTAGATTAAAATGGCTCATTTGAATTCTGCCGAAGGCATTCAGAATATGTGTGCTACCCAAATAATGACTAAAAGTAAGTCTTTGAGAACGGGTTTCTCAAGCCAGGTGGCACATTAGACCAGGGGCTCATCTCCTGTTTCCAAAATGCATCACAAACTTTAATCTCTTCCCGTCCCAATCCCACGAAAAAACTGGAGGAAAATCCCGTTCCACTCCCGGAAGAATGACTCCCATTCCCTCCCACTCCCGTGTTGTTGTTTTTTTGGGTTTTTTTTGCCGATAACTGTCAATTACAGTAAAAATATAGTACAGATCACAGCGTGCCCACCTTATTAGTTGAATAAAAACCCAAAATGTCGTTTTTTGTTATTATATTGAACTGAAAGCCATTTTATGCACAGTGTTGCACAGATTAAATTTCATGTAAATCATCCATGCTAACACACACGTCTTCTATTTTTATTTTTTAGACATTTCACTCTCTATAGATATATTTTTCAAAGACGGATTTTCGAAGTTTCTTGCTCAAGTTCACATGAGACCTAAAGCGCATCCTGTTTGCTTAAAAGCGCAACGTTTCGTTGTTATTCTGAGTGCACACAAATAAACGTAGAGTCTTTACAGATTCGAAAGATGTATTAGGCTACTTTTATCTGTATAACCAAAAATGACGGAGATTTTAAGAGCAAGTGAGCGCACCGGAGCCTATCCTGCAGCAAACGCGCTTCCACACAAACACTTCAATAGCGCACGTTTCTCTAGGTTAACATCATATTGAGCGGCCATGTAAAGTTGCTACTACATACATCTTTCAGATGAAAAGCCATATTTGAGGTTGATGAATGATAGGTGAGCGTTTGGATGTCCTTGTATTACCACATAGACCAGCCGTTAACAATCTGTCCATCACGGACTGCGAGCCTCTAGTTCGAAGACTCGTTCTCGCCCCCTACAGTGCAATTCGGCTAGGTATACATCCGCGCTAAAATATCAGGGTGAAAGTCATCATAGCTTTGAGAATAGATTAACGGCGATATTTTTTTTATCGCCGATAAGAGTCTCGCGTTAACGCAGCACGTTAACGCCGATAACGGCCCACCACTAATTTTAACCCATACAATGTATTATTGGCTATTGCTACAAATATCGACTTAAGACTGGTTTTGTGCTCCAGGGTCACAAATGTTAAATAGTCATTTGAAATTAAAAAATAAATAAATCAAAAGACACTTTAAATGTTAAATTAGAACCACCAGTAGGTGTCCGCAAGTCACTGATAAGAGAGTCATTGCGATTGAACAGAATCATTTAAACGGTTAATTAATTCAGGAACAAAACACCGTCATTGCTCAGAGTCAGAGACGCAAAACTGTGTATGGAATTATTTTTGTTGTCGAAATAGAGCAAAAACAGGCAATATGGTGTCTAAAACGTAAGGCTCTTAATTAACTTCTTGTTTTTTGAACCAGGGGCGGTAGCCTAAAAACAGATGCAGAATTATTATTTTTTTTAATCGTAATAAACATGGGCAGCGCAAAGGAGGGGCTAGCAGATGCTTCAGCACCCCCAAGAAAGACCAAAGCACCGCCATTGCACCCATAAGAAATGAAATCAATTAAAAACATTTTACTTATTATTACGCATTCATAACTCTGCATTGCAATATAACGTGACGTGATTAGCAGGCGCACTTTTTGAATTGACAGCATTTTATTTCATAAATTGATCGGTTCCTTGTGCCAAGAAGGCCTGTCCCCAACTAAAGATTTCACTAGTCACACATACATTGATTAATATAATAACTTAGGCTACTAACCATCTTTAATATACAGGCGTATAGCCTATTCCGCGCCCAAGCGAGCCGGTTTCACACTGCACGCGTAAGCAGGGCGTAAGCAGCGCGTATTTTTTTCGGCGCCCATGTTAACGGATGAGAGCGTTCACACAGCACGCAGGGGCGGCGCGGCAGCGCGTAGCAGGAGCAGAGCAGGAGCGGCAGTGCCGCGATCGTTTCGGCGCCGAGTCTATTTTTGCTGCGCTGCTTACGCTCAATTAAAGTGACAGGACATTATTTATGATCGACACTCAAAAAAAAAACATATTTAAAGTTTGTAAATGGGATGTAATGTATTTTAAACAGTTACCATGAAGTTCAACTATTTCGTAGCAAGTTGTAATATATTTTGTGTAGTTTATAGGCCTATATGTTGGCATAGAAGCAGATGTCATGCTGACAACAGGCATCATCAACAAACGCACGTGACAGCGCCCGGTGTAGCCAGACGGGGGTCTTCAGAGTACACCTGGAAGATGACCTAATGGACGACACTCGTCTCATCGTAGAAGTGGAAAACAAAAAGTTATGACCCACAAAATTTAATGTATAAGGACTTACAAGCCAAAGAAAAGGCATGGGATGCAGTGGATTGATTATTTGATAATACACGAAGTGACAAACGAATAAATACATATTCAAATACGTCACATAAATATTACACATGCAGCTACACCAAATAAGTCTATGATGTGGGTGACTTGTTTGAAAGTGTGTTTTTCGTGTTTTTGCTAATATCCCTATTACAACGTTTACATTTTACGTGTTAATAAAGACATTTACGATGCATGTTGAAGATGTTAGCATGAGATTGCTTGTAAATCTGCTGTTTATGAGTATGTTTATCAGATATTGCTTCATTATTAAAGAAGCGTTCGTCAGCAGGCATTATGAAGAGGTTTGCTAATAAATGTTGAATAATGATGCAAAATATGTCAACATTGTAGATGTAATCTTTTGACCAAAACTTCAAAGGCATGTCATTCTCCTATAATTAATGTGTTTTTTTTTTTACAAAGGACTAGTCATTTTGCGTCTTACAGTATATATGTGCAAAACGAAACTTCTGGTTACAAGTATAAACCTTTAAGATATTGACCATATTCAATATAAACACAATGTATAAAATAACTAACATTTCTGCTATGGTCAGTTATTGTTTTTTGCTGTTCCGTTGCCCAAAATCTACGTCGTATCCTTCTTCGTAATCTCCGTAGTAACAAATACAGCGCAATTGCCTTTCTTCTATCTACAATACGTACTGCACATAAACACAGATGCACATGTACAGTGTAAATAAAACAAATACAGTAATATAAACTATTCTAATAATAAATCAAGACCAATTGTGTTTAAAATTAGATTCGAATTTGCCCATTCTGTACAGAAGACGCTGTTCAGCCGCGCGCTGCAAACGCTACCGGTGTGAAAGGACAATGGGCGCGCGCTGCTCCTGCTCTGCGTACGCACCGCTTCTGCGCCGCTCACGCGCTGCTTACGCTTGCAGTGTGAAACCGGCGTAAAGCTTGCAACGGCAAAAGTAGGCTAATGATTATGAATGTTGGGGGAAAGGCAAAATAAAACATTTTAATTATTCGTTAATAAACTAGTGATTTCTTCTCAGTCAGTGTCGGCTGAAAAGATAAAGTTGCAGAATGCGACGCTGACTTAAATAAAGAAATGCACCTTTTCATTCCGACTACGTAATTAAAGATTTGTATTTTTGGGTTCGTTCGTTCATTTAATAAAGTAGCCGGTTCATTGCTGTGACGCGCTCCATTTCACGGAGACTGCACGAGACGCAGAAAGCGCATCTTGTTTCTCTATGTATTGTTTCTCTGTGTAGCCTACATAAATAAAAGCATATATATATATGAACTTGCTGTTGAATTTTGTATTTTTTAAAGTTCAAAGTCACCATTGCAGGATGTGCAAAATGTTAAGGATTTAAAAAAGGAGCGATTATTTAAAAGCATTTTGTTTTTATTTAGTAGAGCAGCTAGCTGTTTTTACATAATAGATTTTTACATCGCCTAGTAACTGAAGTCAATGATTATTCTTTGATAAAGTAAATGTGCTTTGCTCACTGTATAATTTGTTCGTTGTTTGAATAACCGTGGAAATGCGGTGTTATAATTAGAAACTTAAAATGTATTTTTAAACCTGTGATCATCAGGTTAAATAGGAGTTTAGTCTTATTAAAATATGTGACATAAATTATACTTGCCTAAAAGGGGTTTATGATGTGTGTAGTTAATGATTAGGCTAGTGAGCAGTTACAGAGCTGTTGTAGGTTATACTGTATGTGATTGTCGGTGACCCTCTTGAGCGAGAAAGCTTCGGAAAATGGAAAAAAACAACAACAACAAAAATATAGCTGCAAGCAGCGATAACCAGGGTTCAAGAATTTTAAGGCCTAAGGTGGTATGCTTTTAGGGTCTAGGCCAACATAGCTGGATGCATAGCTGACAGTGAAACTCATCGAAATGGACAATGGGCTCCCAGAAACACACACACACACACACACACACACACACACACACACACACAAATAGAAATGAAATGGTTAAACTATCATATTAATAATCATTAAGCTTGCTTACACAGATACACACACAGACACACTCATATACGGACATACATGCACACATATTTTGTTGCAGATATAGATATTTGAAATAAATGACAGGTGACAATACTCTTTGCAAGTCTTCTCTTTTTAAGAGTTTATATCGGGGATCTCCAACCCTGCTCCTGGAGAGCTACCACCCTGCAGATTTCAGTTCTAACCCTGCTCCAACACACCTGTCTGAAATTAACAAGTAACCTTGAAGACTGTGATTAGCTGGTTCAGGTGTGTTTGATTGGGGTTGGAGATGAAATCTGTAGGACGGTAGTTCTCCAGGAGCAGGGTTGGAGACCCCTGGTAGGCCAATGCGAAATGCAGGGCTGACAATAGAACACATTCACAATGGAGAATTCATTAAAACTGTCTCTCTCTCTGTCACATACACACACACACACACACACACACACACACACACACACACACACACACACTCACTTTGTTGCAGATATAAAATAGTGATTTTCAAAGACATCCAAAACGGAGAATAGGTTAACAGACACATGTAGCCTACACAAAAATGAAATGGTTAAACTAATATATTAATACCCAATAAGCATGCTTATTTTTTTATTTTTTTTGCGCATTAATCTGACAATAAATGTGGCACACCCAGTTTTTCTGATGCACATCCAGAGTCTCCTTTCTGGCTACGCTCCTGGTCCATGCAGCTGTGGTTGTACAGTAAGATGTTATCATTGGTCCTATTCCAACCGGACATTGGACTGACCGTATCCAGCTGTGTCCGCCATAATATCGAAGTAAGTGCACATCATTGTCCTCGCAAAAAAACAACAACCCTCGTAACATGAGATGTGTAGTTTAGTTTAAAATGAATTATTGTGCACCAGGGCCGTGCAGAGACCTTTGGAGGGGCAGGTGCTCAAAATATAAAAGGGGCACATGAAACAAGGCTTTAAATAGGGCTGTGCACAAAATATCATAACAGCAATGTATAGTGACGCATTCCTTGCTGATATGCATATTGATGCGGATGCTTCTGTATTGATTAAGTAGCAAATGCCATGATGCAGTTTTGAAAAAGAAACAAAACAGAAAAGTTTTAAGTTTAAAAGTTAAATAATATTTTCTTTGCATCTGCCTCAAGCAGCTCCTTCTTTTTTTGTTTTATTATTCTCTCTTTGCGAGAATAAAGGCCATATCTTCTTCACTCTGCACTGTGATGTCAGGTCAGGTATATTATTCGTTTTATACTGAAATTGTTTAATTTATTTCCAGAGAGATGTTATTGACTTTACAGGCTAAGGTGTTTTTGCTATTGTAAACACTACTGTTGCTTTTGTAGATTTTTTTTTTGTCATATTTAAAATATAATTGTATTCTAATCCTGTTCTGAATTTATTCATTTTTGAATGATAATGATAATTAAAAACAGGATTGATAAGTAAAATTCGGAGAATGAGAAAATCAGTATAGCCTTGTTTTACCAGTGTTGAGGTAATTACTTTAAGGCACTCTACATTTTTAAATAAATACTGTAACAATAGAAGTAAAAGTATGAATAGATTTTAGTCAAATGACATTAAAAAGACCTGACCCTTCCACCCCCATGAAACTTTTCTCCCTTAAATAGCACGAATGAAGTGAACACATGCACCTTTGTTTATGGTGCTGCTGCTGTGTATAACGTTAGAAGAGGCGTTTGCTGCAGGCTAAACACAGCGATTTAAACAAAAGCTGTGCAATGCATGTTCTCTTCACGTTGTTCTTGTAAAATAATAATAATGATAAGTAAACAAGCATACCACTCCGCTGAGAAACCCACTTACTTAAGCTGCAACCGTGACGCGGACGATATTGAAGTGGTGCCTGAGCGCGAGAGATCGTTCGGATGAGGTCGTCAGGTGAAAGGTTATCATGTGGGTGATTTTATTTACCCCTTGACTTTTTGTAATTGCTGTGCTTAATGAGAGTGAAATGTTTATTGTATATGCATATAGAAATGAAAACACCGTTTAAAATCGATTACTTCTCACTCCAAAAGTGTTACGCATTGGTCTAGGATGTCCGTACGGTGAGTACATATTTACGCCAAGTTTATTTTTTATAAATCCGAATAGATTTGCTTGCATATTATATGCCCAAAAATTGACTCTTATTATGAAATGCCGACACTCTGACGTCATTTTACAGGAAGTTCCGTCTGCATCAGCAATGTTCTTCAGTGACAGGAGATCACCAGGATCTGTATGTGCGTGTATTTCAGGCAGTTAGGTATTTTTTTTAAATAATTGCTCAATAATGGCACAAATATTTACAAGTGAGTTGTTTGGGTTTCCTTTGACTATATATAAAAAAAATGTTTTTGTTGATTTAAAAATTGAATGACAGTTATGGGGCAAGGAGGTTGCACACGCACTCTTGCATTAGCTGTGTGCTCTGCAGCAATTGGTGGCACTTTTCAGTATGGCTACAATATTTCAATCATTAATGCACCCACAGCTTATGTGCAGAAGTTCATTAATGAGACCTGTATGAAGAGATGGGGTAACGCTCTTGAGTCCAGTCAGGTGACACTGATATGGACTTTTATTGTCTCCATTTACTCGCTCGGAGGACTTCTGGGATCACTGCTTGCTGGCCCAATGTCTATTAAGTGTGGGCGTAAAGGTGCACTGCTGTTAAACAACTGCTTCCTTTTTCCGAGCGCAGTCCTGGCTCTGTGCAGTCGCTCCGCTGGCTCTTTTGAGATGATCATCCTTGCTCGTCTGCTGGTGGGAGTCAATGCTGGGGTTAGCATGAATGTCCAGCCCATGTACTTTGGAGAGAGTGCACCTAAGAACATGAGAGGTGCTGTTGCCTTTTCTTCTGCTGTTTTCACTGCTCTAGGGATCTTGATGGGCCAGGTAACCGGTCTGACTGAAGTTTTGGGGAGCGAATCTCTCTGGCCTTATCTTCTGGCGAGCAATGCTCTCCCCGGCCTAGTGCAGCTGGTCACCTTGCCCTGGTTTCCAGAAAGCCCGCGTTATCTGCTCATCGACCGGGGAGACCAAGAGGCATGCGGTCAAGCCCTGAAACGCCTCCGAGCGTGCAGCGTTTTTACTGATGAGATGGAAGAGATTCTCCAGGAGCGCACAGAAGCAGGCGAAGCCCATGCCAAAACGCTGTGGGAGCTGTTAAGTGACCGAAGTCTTCGCAGGCAGCTCTGCACCGTAATGGTGGCCAGCAGTGCCATGATGCTGTGTGGAAATGATTCGATTTACTTCTACGCCTCCTATATTTTTCAAGAAGCCGGTATTCCAACGTACATGATTCAGTATGTCACGATCGGCACGGGTGCCTGCGAGTTCACGTCTGCTTTGGCCTGTAATCTCCTGATCGAGCGCGTAGGCCGCAGGTTGCTCCTCGCAGGTGGGTATCTGCTCATGGCTTGCTGGGCGGTGGTCTTCACTGTCGCTCTTTCACTGGAGGGCAAAGTGGCCGGCATGCCCTATCTGAGTATGGTCTGCTTGTTCGCCTACATTTTGAGCTTTGGCATGGGTCCCGCAGGGGTCACCGGGATCCTCCCCGCCGAGCTCTTTGACCAAATGGCACGTCCCGCAGCTTACATGGTTGCCGGCTCCATGATGTGGCTTAACCTCTTCCTCATAGGAATGGCGTTTCCGTTCCTAGTTAACGGCCTGGGACAGTTCTGCTTCGTCCCCTTCTGTGGAGTTTGTGTGGCTGCGTGTCTTTTCGTCAGTTTCGCTTTGCCTGAAACCAAAGGAAGGACTCTAGCAGAGATCACTGAGGAGTTTGAGAAGCGGAATAAGAAAGGCACAGATAACGGGCTTCCTAAATACGTGCAGCAATCTCAAAGTCTGACTGATCCATCAGAATTTCAAGAAACTGAGACAATCTGTTAGAGATCAGGCTGATTTTGGGTTGCTACTATATTCAGAGTTGATCAGTTTTTTTAGGTTTGTTTTTATCACTGACTCACTGTATTTGTTTGCCCTGTCTATTAATTTATTTAAAAAAAACTTGAAAATGCCATATATAGTTAGTCCAAGAAAGTTATAAACTTGTCTACACTTAAATGTATTAAAGGTAAGGGAAATTTTATAATGTTTTACTTGTTTACACTATTGCTGTTATTGTAAATGGCATAAAAAGCCATATGAAACCAGCATGAATACCCCTTGAAAAAAAAAGCTTTTCTGAAGTGAAGCACTTTGAGCTGGATCTGATTACAAAATGTTGCAAATGTTGTTATTTTTGTTTGTTTGTTTTGTTTAGTTTTTTATTAATTTATTAATAATATAAATATGAAATAACTTATGTATTCTTATCTATCATCTGTCTTTTCTCATGTCCTCCTCCTCATATGGTTGTTGAAAATATAACACAGTAAGTGCAATTGTGAAAAAAGGAGCATGTTGGGAAATTGTTAAACTGTGATTTAATTCTCCTAATCAGGGAAGGTTTCATTTTTATTAATTATTTTGTACTGTTTCCCAGAAAACTTGAATCTTGACGCCTCCAAAAGTGAAATGCACTTAAAATGTACACTTATGCATTTTACCTCATTCTGTGTATCATAATATAATGTTGTTAATTATTTATTGCAAAGGGGTAACTTTTTTTGAAAGAAACACCTAAATAATTGTACCATGTATTGCATTTGTTAATGATCAAACAATTATTGCCTGTATGAGATCTTACCAAGTATTTGCATGTTGTTGCACCAGCAGATGGCACTATATCAATATCATTGTTTTGTTCTGTCTGCACTGTTTGTCTTCTCAGTTGGATGTGCAATCTTTAACCAAAAACAAGGTAATTCACAGCATGCCGTTGCATTTAGGTATTACCACAGTTGTAAAGGACGACAATCAGTATCATATCCTTCATTTGTGCCTTATAATCACATACTTGCTGCCTACTAACCTGCCTATCAAATCTCCAAAGTAATAACCTATATTCAACCAAATGAAACAGAATATTCGATCCAAGTGTTTTGAATTGTACGATGATTACTGTTTGTCCTAATTCCTATAAAACAGTGTATAAGTATTGTCAAATCTATCAAAATGCTGTATATTCAACTCCGTTTGTAGCTAGTTAAGAAAGTTGCTTGATTTTAAAATTCTCACTATTTCTTTCACTGCTAATGTTTTAATTAATAATATGGTATTTGTTCTGCAAATGATAACTTAGACTGAGCATCTAATTGCATTCAATGTGTAATAGTGAATTCAAGCCAGGGCCTTTGACTGTTAGAGAGGTAATGAGGCTACAGTAAAAGATGTTCCATAGTGTTATGTGCGAAGGCTTGACTCATGTGCTATATTATTATTAGAAGCTGCTTCACACACCCTTTCCTTCAACTTAGAGGAACAAGTTGAAAAAGGACTGAAGGGAAGTGAGTGTCCACGGCCCAGGCTGAGAAAATGATTTTTATCACATCTCTCTTGTTAAGATATTCAGCTGATTTTAGTTAACGTAAATTCATTTTAAGTTCCATTAAGACTAGCGGCTCTTGTTTTTCATTGACAGTTTAAAAGGGTTTGCAAAAAAGAATGGCTTAAAGGGGTCATATGATGCGATTTCAAGTTTTCCTTTGTCTTTGGAGTGTTACAAGCTGTTCGTGCATAGATGAGATCTCTGAAGTAGCAAAGTCTAAAGTCTCAAAACCAAAGAGAAATTCTTTGTAAAAGTAAAGACTCTGCCACGCACCCCTAAAACGGCTCATTCAACCACACCCACATGTCTATGTCACAATGTGGAAATATTTACGTAATGCTGCCCAAATGTTCATGCAAAGTATGAAGGTGTGGTTTCAGTAACCGCAGTAGTGTTGATGCAGCCGTGTCAGGGAGACACTGTGTTTCTACACTGTAAAAAATGATAAGTAATAATTTTAAGGCAACGGATTTCCTCATTTTTTTTAAGTTAAGTCAACTTATCACTAGGGTTGGGTACCGAAACCTGGTACCAATATGGCACCGGTACCTATGTAACCGGCAGGGGCGGATTTAGTAAATTGGGGGCCCCAGGCAAATATAGGAATGGGGCCCTATACATTTGCACTCATTTACCTAGATCAACCTTGAGGTTGCTTTTTGTCAGAAATAAAGCAGTTTTAAGCGTTAATGTAAACTTTTTTATTATTATTATGTAGAGTACTGGGGTCCGTTCTTCGTACCTCACTTAATACATGTGAGATGATTTGAGAGATGCAAGATCTTCTAATCGTGATAACTGGTCTCTGGCTAATTGGTTCTTCAAACGAATTAGCGTATTAGATAAAAATATCTGGATTAAGTTGTCTAAGATTACTGTGCGTCCTCGTGTTCCCCGAAAAGGACAGATGTATCAATACTCGAAACCACGATCAGCAATGCAGTGATTGGCTGGCGTCAAGACTTTACTTACTTTACTTTTTAGTCATTTAGCAGACGCTTTTATTCAAAGCGACTTATAAATAAGAAGTAACTAAAATTATAAGTTAAAACTCTATAAATACTATATATATATATATATATATATACACACATTTAAGAAAATGGAGAAATTAAATAAAATGACAAATGCATAACAACATTTCAAAACTAAACATTTAAATAAAAACAAAAAATAATGCTAAAAATAATTCAAAATATTAAAACAACAAAAGGTATGAGTATAAAAAGTATTCTAACATGACACTAAGCCAAACACACACACATATATATATATGTTATTTAATTTCCATGTAGTATGTGGAAGTAACGCTACTAAAATAACTCCAATTATTAAAACTAAAACTAAAGAAAATACCTACAAAGACATAATAAATTCATACATAATGTATCTAAAATTAAAAATGGATAAATCAAACGGCAGTAGTTTATCAGTAATCCTAAAAAATGAACACTGCCAAACACACATGCTAACAAACAACAACTTACACATAGTAAGAAATAGTTATAAAAACTAAAACAGAAGTAAAACAAGTAGTAAGAAAGAAGATAAATAAAAAGCGATACTTGTATCCTTTGACAGTGTCCCTGTCAGGTGAAGTCGCACGGTAGAGTCGATGGTCTTTACACTCTTCGGTCTTCTCACGAGGAGGTCTTCACGCGAAGGCTGTCCCTAACGCTACCGCGGCAAACTAAACTTTTTATACACATCTAACAAAATACTACTCCAATTCAGCTGAACACACTTCCTGTTTATCACAACAAATGGCCAAGCAGCGCAGACACTGACAAGGGACGTGATACAGTACGAGACCAAACACGATTTCAGTAAGTCTCCACACAATAA
Organism: Oxygymnocypris stewartii; assembly: GCA_003573665.1. NCBI lineage: Eukaryota > Metazoa > Chordata > Actinopteri > Cypriniformes > Cyprinidae > Oxygymnocypris > Oxygymnocypris stewartii. Next base: position 5,984 of record QVTF01008567.1, on the reverse strand, counting down.
ACAAAACAAGACAGCAACGTAATGACATCATGTCATTAAGAAAAGACACCTGACAAATTTCTGGACCTTTATAAGGAAACAGCCAAGCAAACAAAAGTACATAAATATAAATAGATAAATGAAAAATGCTCTGTTTTTTTTTTCACATGATTCCCAACCCAATTATTTATATTTATGATTTCTAGTATTTGTACAGGCTTTACATTTTTACTTCAGTGTTGTAATTAGCAATTAATTTAATTTGATCTTTAAAACAGATTTGTTATATGACTGCATTAATTACAATTTCTTAAAGATCATGTTATCTGCATCTCCTGCGCTTCATCAAGTCCCTCCCATAATATCTGTCATCACTCAAATTAATGCACGGCTCAGATTAACTGTATAGCATGTGTGTAAGACTCCAATACAATTATAAAGTAATTATTTCATCACTAATAAATCTTTCAATGAGTAAAACTGGCTATGTCTATAGTATTATGGACTACACAACATTGTTAGCTTATTTGAAAATAAAAAATTATTAGTATTTTAAATTAGTATTCCTGGACCCAGCAGGAGACTCTTATAAATGCGCCCTGCATTTAAGAATCATTGACATTACTTACAACAGAACAGCACAACCCTGTTAGAGGTTGAACGACTTCTGATTTTTTAAATGTGATGAAAGTCAAAGTCGACTAGTCGCTGATGACGTCATTAATGAACTTAAAGTCTGGAGCTGTGACAAACACCTTGTGCACAGCTATGAAATATGACAGCGCTGCACACATGACTATTGCACCTGTGACAGCTTATTTTGATAAGTTCTTTAGTCCTTTGGTCGTTATATTTCTCACAGATGCATTAGTGAGAGCGGTTGAATGTGTGAATTAATTCTACTCTCTCTACTAGTAGTGAAGCTGTGGGATTTAGTTTATTAAGAAATATATGCTTGAACTTTTTCAGTTTCTAAGCTATTTTACCGAGAAATCACAGAACAGTGTTGACAATACATTTTCGAGCTGAATGACTCTGTGTGCGCGATCTGCGCGTGATGTATTGTGCGCGCTACTGTTTGTGAGCCTATGTGTGTGCGAGTATTTCAAGTATTTGCTATTGACTGTTCAAATGCGGAGTTTTGCGCATTGTGTGTGTGTGTGAGAGAGAGAGAGAGAGAGAGAGAGAGAGAGAGAGAGAGAGAGAGAGAGAGAGAGAGAGAGAGAGAGAAAGACAGGGTCACATTATAGCGCATCAATCAGCGCTTCTTCTTTGCAAACACATAGGAGTATCATTGTGTCTCTCACGTGACTCTGTTCCCCTCTCAGGCTTGAACTGATGCTAAACTAAGACATCATTAACTGTCTTAACTTTATTTTAAAGTATGATGGAAAGGGGCGTTACATTTCCGACTATTGCTTGTGGTGTACGGCCAATCACAATGCACTTTGTCAGTTGGCCAATCGGAAGCAGACTGCACTTGTTGGAAGGAGTGTGCTTTGTATGTTTGAGAGAGGCGAGGCATAAAGGACCTACAATAATGTACGGCATTTGAAAAATTATGTGTTTTTTGAACATTAAAGCATGCCAACATATTCTGTTATACCAAATACACAAAATAATGATCTTTAAAAACGCATATGACCCTTTAATAAATTCTTGCAGGTAGGTAAAATGAATACACTCACTGAAGAACCAATCAAAATGAGGCATAATTTCTCTGTCCAGTGTTATTTTTAGACTTGTGGTTTAGCAACCACTGCAGAATTCATTTTGTGGTGCCTTGCATAAATGTAATGATGAAATGTTTAAAAACACACAATGTGAATTCATACTGAATAGCTGAACAGATATTCAGAATATACTTATATATATATTATATATATATATATATATATATATATATATATATATATATATATATATATATATATATATATTTATATTTGTTTTACCAGCGTATGATTTAATTTTTATTTTTTTGGATTTTGTTAAATTGTAAATGAAATGAATCTTAAATGAATTTTAAATTTGGGGCTCTTCATATTAAAAACCTGCAGCTGTAAATTTACAGTTAATGTATTTAAAAAATATATCAGAACAAACACCGCTGTTTTAAAATACACTATAAGTTAAATCTAAATGCAGGAAGGGAATTGTAATGCAACAAATTACTAGAAGTAAAATGTGTAGAAGTAAAGGGGAATTTAAAAGAATTAAATAAACTTTATTTCTGTGTGTATTCCATGGTGAAATGTCAGCAGGATTGAGGTGCAGAAATGTAACTTACTATCAGCTTCACTCACTGGATGTGTCCTCTAAACACAGACTATATTGGGTTAGAATACATTATGGAAAATGGAAATGCACAGGTAACAACTGACATGCCATGCCGCTCCGCTAATAACTCTTGCTGATTTTGTTAGCTATGGATGTTATAAATGGACTCATTTCACCTTTAGTGAGATCTTTCTGATGTCTGTCTGTGTGTTTTATTACAAGAATAGGGAGTTACTGTTACACTACGAGCACTTTTAGAAATCCATTATGAGCAGTGACCTTGTGCTATGCTGTTTTGAAACATTAAAAGAGCACATAGCATGTAAAGCCCTCTGCTGTATTCATGTGTGACCCTGAGTCACTGTTATGGATGATAATATAGTGGTGACATTAGTTTATCATTAAGTGTGTGTCTGAGCTCCATTATTAAATAGTATATATGTGTGTGTGTGTGTGTGTTACAGTAAGTATAATAACATAATAGGCTTCCGTAAAGAAGTGAGAAATAACAGATCTCGTCTATGTAAAGGAGATAATGGTTTCAAAAATATATATTAAAGTCTGTGTAAAGTCAATCTAATCATTTTTTGTGTACACATTCTAAATGTTAGAAATGCATTGCTGAAATATGTTACAAAGACCTAAGAACTATGTAGTACTTAATTGTGGAGTTAGACCGTAAAAAATTCTCACAATTTTCATGATCAGGATTTTTTTGGGCGGGGCTAAATCATGACTGCATGACGCAATCGAGCCACCGAGCATAGCCCCTCCCCCAACACTCTAAAGACCTAAGTATACTTATTTTTACGCGTACGTTAGCGTATGCGCACAGTCGAACGTGCAGCCTGGCAAAGTATACTTAATTTGACTCGTACGCGTACACAGACGTTCGACGCATGCGCTTTGCACCAAATTGCAATACCTCCCCTGGCCTACCGGGGCCCGTAGGGAGCAGTTATGAAGATTACAGTGAGATGTTAGAAAAACTCATAGAAGTCCGGTAAGCACAGCGGAAAGGCTAGCAGTGACCAAGTATTGCTGCAAGCTACCATTTAGGATGCCGGACAGTGTCTAAGCTTATTCCGGAGGTGTGTGAAGCCATATGTTTATGCAGTTTTTCTTCGGCTACCTTGTGTATCGATACCCCCATGGCAGCGTTTCAACCTTGCGGATCAACTAATTACTACAAGAGTACCTAATTACTACTTTAATGTGGCGTACCTGGGGTAAGGACAGACGAGGTGAGAGAAAAGGAGATGGAAGGATGAAGAGAGACAGAGATGAGAGAGGGAAAAAAATTGCGGTCCGGTTCCCGGACACACTCCCGTTTGTTCCTCAACCAGCTGAGAGGCTCTCACTCGCGGTGCCATGCGATGGTACTGGACATCTTTGGTGGACAGCCCGGTGCTCCTCCACCTCCTGGCAGACGGCGATGGGTCCTCCGGTCGAGGGCAGCCGGCAGCGAATCCCCCGTTCCCTGCTCCTCTCCAGACATGGCGGACGTCAGCAGGCTCCAGCCTCCCGACGAACGGCGTCGACTCCTCCACTCCCTCTTGGACGGCAGACACCTCTCCTCGACCCAGGAGCACGGCAGCGAGCCCTCTGTCCCACCTGTCCTTCTATTGCTCCAGCACCACCCCCTCGGGCAGCTACTTGCGGTCTCCACTTCTTTCTGCTGTCCGATCTCCTCAGCACCACGATTCCCCTCAGCAGCGAGGGATCTCTGACAGCGTGTCCCTCCTTCCTCCCGAGTTTCGGCACCAATGTAAAATATAAATATATAAATATTTAAAGTTTGAATATAGTAACAATATGAAAGTAAAATAGCCAGTAAGTGGCAGCAAGTTACTATCTAGACTAGAGTCCTTCAATCATTCATTCAAATGGTTGATTCCTTCAGTGAGGAATAAGTGAATAATTGTATTATATACATTTATCAAAACAAAACGCTGCTCTGTGCTACTTGTAGAGGACACTGTTATACTGTGGCTTTGTTTGGACTCCATCGAAATACAGCAAAATGAGAAAATAGTTAGGCTACGTTTTTAACTTATTCAAATTTACTTCTTGTTGTATTGATTTTATACTATAGTTCAATAACCATTTGCAGTGGTGCTGTATTCCATTTTATAATCTCAGCATAACATAAAATGTGATCAATCTTACAAAACCAACAACAACTGATCAATGACATACTGTACATGAAAGACAAAGCTGCAAATCTGAGGGGAACAAATACACAACACAAATATTGCAATCAAGAATATACAGTGAACTAAACAATTGTGACTGGTATATATTACTCTTACTCATATTATCATCTCCTAACAGTAATAACTATAACTGTGGGTAATCATATGACCATATTTCTCATGGTGGAATACAAGACGAGTTGCAATATGACCATGACATGAGAAATATATACAGTATCTCACAGAAGTGAGTACACCCCTCACATTTTTGTAAATATTTTATTATATCTTTTCATGAACAACACTGAAGTAGACACTTTGCTACAATGTAAAGTAGTGAGTTTACAGCTTTTATAACAGTGTAAATTTGCTGTCCCCTCAAAATAACTCAACACACAGCCATTAACTGGCCACAAAAGTGATTACATAGTGCTTCTATAGCATATTGTTGAAAGCTTTTCAGCCATTAGAATTTGACAGCTGCAGTTTGTCACTAGAGACAAAAAGGCTAATTAAACCATGAGCAATAGTTAATAACTGACGATTAAGCATCTCCTTTATTGCTGAATAATGAGATGCACAACGTATGAATATGGTTTGTAAGAATGAGAAGAATATTGTTGTTAAAAAACTTCTGTTAGTTTAAAATGCCAAGACAAATATAAGTAAACCATGTATTTTAAATTGAACACTGGTTTTATGAGACCATGCTGTTTGTTTTGAGGGTCAGCATCAACTCCACCAATGGCTTAAAGGTTTACTCCATCTGCCATTAGTGGTTTAATCTGAATTTTATGAAGCGACAAGAATACTTTTTGTACGCAAAGAAAATAAAAATTGGATGCCTATTCTACGTCTATTCATGCTTTGATTTGAATGAAAAAGTGCATCCTTGCATTGAGGCGGACGCATAAAAACGTATGCTGCTCGAATGTGTGTTCGATGGGTAATATCAAAAATGGCGCTATGCTGACGAGGTGAGACAGAGAGGAGACGAATTGTCGAAAAAAAAAAAAATTCTTTGCATGCAAAAAGTATTCTCGTCGCATCATACAATTCAGATTAAACCACTGATGGCAGATGGACTTACATGGCGATGCTTTTCATTCTTTTATGAACCTCGACAGTGTAATTTACTTGGCAGTCGATGGGACAGTCACAAGCCTCCCGTTTTTTATCTAAAATATCTTAAATTGTGTTCCGAAGACGAACAAAGCTTTTATGGAGTTGGAACGACGTGCAGGTAAGTGTATAATGACAACATTTTCATTTTGGGGTGGAGTAACCCTTTAACTCATGGGACAGGACTATTTGTTGCCTGACGAGTCACTGATGAGGTTAATGCTAATGGAAACCTGTTTAAAAACTCTCTCTCTCCTCTCCTCTCTCTCTCCTCCTCTCTCTCTCTCTCTCTCTCTCTCTCTCTCTCTCTCTCTCTCTCTCTCTCTCTCTCTCTCTCTCTCTCTCTCTCTCTCTCTCTCTCTCTCTCTCTCTCTCGTGCGAGTTGCATGTTGGGAGTGTGGGGTGTGT
>QVTF01008566.1:0-15230 GCA_003573665.1 Oxygymnocypris stewartii | reverse complement strand
GCATGCTTTGTTTGATTTGTTTGTTAATCTTTCCCCTGGCTCTTGATTTTATTTCTGTTATGATCGATTGTTATTCTGTTATGCTTTAATCTGATCTGTTGGTAAAAAATAAAAAATGAGATTCAAGATGAGTAAAATGTGCTCATAACGCTGTAGAAACTCATTGGATATTATTATCTACTGTTTAGGAATAATAGTCTCTATCCTACGTCTTCTGCATCACCTCAAGTTTCCGGTCACTTAGTAGGCTCAAAAGTTTTATTTTTTTTGCATCACATGAGCTTTACAGTAAATCTGTAAAGATTTGTCTGGTTGAGATAAGAGTATAATTAGATAATCACGATAACTTTAAAATAAGACAAAGATCAGTAATCTGCAAACGACTAAGTCTAAAGGCCCGTACACACCGGGACGAATTTTGCGCGCATTATTCGCTGACGTTTAACGCCTTGTGACTAAACAAACAAAGGGCGCCAATGTGAATGTGCACACCGACGCGAAAAACGCCACGCGTAAAAGTGTCATTTTTAAAAAAACGCCTCGGGTCCGACTAATGAGATTGGCGCTTTTGCTCACGTGTCTGGATCTGCTGAAGTTACAGTAAAACACAACTTGGGGGCGCTCAAATACAAAACAGTCTTGCCGAGCACACATACGTAACGATGAAGAAGATATACGCCAAGTAGCGTCTACACTGCCGGCGTCGGCGTCTTTCCTCATTCAACAGAACAATAATTTCTTCATCGCTGGAGCTTCTGGTGCTTGAAATATCCATGTTTTCTTTGTATGATTTTGACAAGCGTGTAAATACTTGCTCTCTTCTTCTGAGTGACAAGCGAGTGTCAGAAGCGTAAAGTTGCGTGGCGCCACCTTGTGTCCCGGGTATTTCTGTTTTACATTAAGCGCCATCTAATGTCAGGGAATGAATTTGCATGTTCACTCGGCTCATCGTCAGCGAAAATCGCTTGAGTGTGAACACAAAAAACGCGTTGAAAAACGCTGGTGAATAACGCACGCCGATATTCGTCCCGGTGTGTACGGGCCTTAAGGGTGTGGGTGAGTTTCGTCTCTAGCTGTCGGTTCAAATCTAGTTGTGAAGTTTTGAGTATGAACTAATCTGTCAAACAAATCAAAAGGAGAGTCACACTGAACACAGCTGTCAAAGACTGGGAATCTACACTGACACACAAATAAACATCAGCCCTAACTAAGAGTTAACCTTTAGTCTTCAGACACGAATGATCCCTCAAAGACAGCTTTGTGCAAAAAACAACTCCCAACAAACACTTCATCACACATGCACACGTCTCTCTCTTGCTGTAATCATCATTATGACACTTGTTTTGAAGTGTTCAGTCATTAAATGACAGGTTCTTGGTGCAGCGTTAGCATGAGAGCAAACCTACACACGCAAAAGCGGCTCTTTGCTGAGTCCTGTCTTTCTATGTTTCGGCTATTTTGGATCAGCAGCATTTGCTTAGCGAGATAATATTCTGCATCGACATTTACAAGTTGAGGTAATATTGAGGTAATCACATACCATTGCCAATATATCATCATATTTTGACTTTTAATATTGTTTTCTTTTGTGCCGAGCCAAATATAGACTGTTGAGGCAATATTTGACTCATAAACGGTGTCCCTTAACAACAACACAAAACACGGCTTTAAATTAAAGAGGTTAAATAGCTTGTACATTAATAGAGATGACTTACAGAAATATTGCATCAATAATTCTTTCTGCAGAATTTAATGATTTCACACTTTAGAAACTGCATAGCTCAAAACAGTCAAATTACCATAGCAACTGGAATGCAACGCCCAGGCAACCAGTAGAAATACACAAACAAACACGCATGTGCTGAAAACCACTGACATTATGTTAGCAACCATATAGCAACACCCTGGCAACCACATGACAAAACAGTTATAAAATAACAACTCTCAGTACCCTAGAAACATAATAAAACTCTCATAAACCATAGTAACTTAGAAACGCCCTGGAAACACCCATAATACTCTAGCAACGACATAGCAATGTGCTACAATCCAGTGACATCATATACTTAACCACATAGCAACACCCTGGCAACCAAGAAAAACAGCAAAGAACACACAACACCTTAGAAACTGGGTAGTAACGCCCTGGCAACCACTTTCAGCAGCCCGGGAATGTGCCCAAACCATTTTATCACCTTAGTAACGCCATGGAAACACTCTATAATACTCTGGCCACTGCATAACAATGTGTTAAAAACTGCCTTAGCAACTGGATAGAACCACCTAGCAACCACGTTCAGTATCTTATCAACTGCATAGCAATACCCTGGTAACCACATAGCATTGCACTTAAAAAAACAACAACAGTAAAACTCACATTACCTTAGAAACTGGGTAGTAACGCCCTGGCAACCACTTTCAGCATCCTAGGAATGTGCCCAAAACCGTTTTATCACCTTAGTAACGCCCTGGCAACCACACCCAATAGCCTGGGAACATGCTAAAACCCTCATATCACCTTAGCAATTTAACCACGCCCTGGAAACACCCCATAATACTTCAGCTACTTCATAGAAATGTATTAAAATCTACTGACATCATCTTAGCAACTTCATAGCAACACCCTGGCAACCGCATAACAATGTATTTTGAAAAAAAAACGAAAAACAAAACAAGTCACAATACCTTGTGAAAGTGGGTAAAAACACCCTGGCAACCGCTCCCAACAGCCTAGTAACTTTGCAACGGCCTGGAAACACCCCATAATACTCTAGCAACTGCATAGTAATGTGTTAAAATTTACTGACATCATCTTAGCAAGCACATAGCAACACCCTGGCAACCGCATAGCAATGTACTGTACTGGAACAACAACAAAAACAACAATTCACATCACCTTGGAAACTAGGTAGAAAAACCCTGGCAACCACACACAATAGCTTAGCAACACCCTGGAGATGTGTGTTACTAAATCAAATCAGCATTATGCCAAGAAAATCTGGCGACTGCATTTCTAACACTCAGAAATGTACTACATTAAAGATGGTGGCTAGAATTAGATTGTGTTTTATTAACTTCTACACCTAAACCTACCCCTTACAATAATGCAAAAACAGTAGTTATTGTTGTACACTGTGACAAAAATTATGCTATGTTTGATGTGCGCATGCCCAGTAGACTAATCTGTATACCATCTAGCCTTAACTTGCATTATACTGTGATCAGAACTTGTCTGAGGTCAAAGGTCAAGGTGTGTTCTGATGCTCAGCGAGTGTTTCATCTGATATTAAAGGCAATGACGTCTTCTTCTTGTTCTCTGGCATGTAGTGACAAGTGCCAGAGAGTCTTACCCATTCCCCTTAGTTTAGCGCGTTCACATGAGAGTAAGGGCCAATTCTGGTTTTGATCAAGGGGTAGGGGTAAGGGGTAGATACCCCTTAAAACCAAGCATTTTCGTGAGCGTACTTGAAACCAAGGATTACCCAAACACACTGCGGCCAGATCATACAGAGACTCCCATAAATGTAATATTTTTGGTTTAAATAATTGATTTAGAAATTACGACAGTCTTGTTTTGTGCTCTACACAGTCCTGTACATATATTTGCAACCATGTTCTTAATTGAAACGTTTTTATAAATCACTATTTTTCCACGCTAATGCTACATTGCTGATTTGCACAACAGCCCCGCGTTTCTCTGAATAGATAAAACATCACTTAAACCCACGCAATCGACAAACACACACTTTTAGACGGAGAGTTTGTGATCAACACTTGTCTCCTCTGGTCAGCTAGCGACGATGTATGATGACGTAACAGTAACCAAGTCTCGTCTCGTTTCATAGGGGTATGTTTTCACCCATAGCGCTTACCACTCGGTTTCGAGGGACAAGGGGAAGGGGTAAGACAGAGAAATGGGATTCACCCTCAGTGTGTCTCTCAGTCAGGCTGGCCATCTATCAGAGCGCCTGTCCTCTGTTCTGGAAATCAACAGGCTTGAACTAGAACGACGAGGAGACAAGCGAAGCCTCGACGGCTCTCAATGAGGCCATTGTGTGTGAAATATGCCGTGATTCATACACAGAAGATGTAAGGGGAGGGTAAATATCTGCAGGGAGAGTACGTTGTGTTTGCTTTGGAATGAAATCATGATCAAGTTATGAGGAGATGCCACATTTATCACTCTGATGCATCATCACACTTTCTGCAAGCTTTTTATTTTTATGTGTAAAACAAAAAAAGCATTTTAGATTAGACCAATTAAAACATTTAGACTAACACGTGTCCTGACTAACACGTGTCCTAACTACACGCGACGCGACGGCGCGACACGATGGCGCGAAACACGATAAAAGGTATATTTTCCATGTTAATCAGAGTTTCTGTCCTAACTAGCCGCGAAACACGATAAAAGGTATCTTTTCCATGTTAATCAGCGTTTCTCTCCTAACTAGCCGCGAAACACGATAAAAGGTATCTTTTCCATGTTAATCAGCATTTCAGTCCTAACTAGCCGCGACGAGATGGCGCAAACACGATAAAAGGTATCTTTTCCATGTTAATCAGCGTTTCTGTCCTAACTAGCCGCGACGCAATGGCACGAAACACGATAAAAGGTATCTTTTCCATGTTAAGCAGCGTTTCTGTCCTAACTAGCCGTGACGCAATGGCGCGAAACACGATAAAAGGTATCTTTTCCATGTTAATCAGCGTTTCTGTCCTAACTAGCCGTGACGCAATGGCGCAAACACGATAAAAGGTATCTTTTCCATGTTAAGCAGCGTTTCTGTCCTAACTAGCCGTGACGCAATGGCGCGAAACACGATAAAAGGTATCTTTTCCATGTTAAGCACGTTTCTGTCTAACTAGCCGTGACGCAATGGCGCAAAACACGATAAAAGGTATCTTTTCCATGTTAATCAGCGTTTCTGTCCTAACTAGCCGTGACGCAATGGCGCGAAACACGATAAAAGGTATCTTTTCATGTTAAGCAACGTTTCTGTCCTAACTAGCCGTGACGCAATGGCGCAAAACACGATAAAAGGTATCTTTTCCATGTTAAGCAGCGTTTCTGTCCTAACTAGCCGTGACGCAATGGCGCGAAACACGATAAAAGGTATCTTTTCTATGTTAAGCAACGTTTCTGTCTTAACTAGCCGTGACGCAATGGCGCAAAACACGATAAAAGGTATCTTTTCCATGTTAATCAGCGTTTCTGTCCTAACTAGCCGCGAAACACGATAAAAGGTATCTTTTCCATGTTAATCAGAGTTTCTGTCCTAACTAGCCGCGAAACACGATAAAAGGTATCTTTTCCATGTTAATCAGAGTTTCTGTCCTAACTAGCCACGACAGCGAAATTTCTAATTTAGAAGCGTTTCTATTTCCGCGACATCGCGGCTAGAACAACAACATATAAACTATATGACAGTAGTTAATCTCAGGAGATCGTGTGCTTTATTCAAAGTTAAACGTGTCTAATATGAATTTAAATATAATTAGTTTTTACCTTATAGCCATACTGAAAGCAACAACAGACAGTTTACCTCAGTTAAAGCAAAGATGTCTGTTAAAACTGTGAACTCACTGCGAACCAACGAGTGTATTCCATGACAAAGATGCTATCAGTTACTCAGTATGTACATTTAATGATGTTAAAAAGCTTTAATATTTATGAATTAGATTATAAACGTATCCATTTTGTTGCAAGTGCAGATACATTTACATATTTAGCAGACGCTTTTATCCAAAGCGACTTACAATTGCATTCAGGCTATACATTTTTAATCAGTATGTGTGTTCCCTGGGAATCGAACCCACAACCTTTTGCGCTGCTGACGCAATGCTGTACCACTGAGCCACCCAGGAACATGATAGCTTCCAGAGAGAGAGCCCGCCCACTCACGCTTCTGATTGGCTGTGATATTTGATTGATTCTGTCGCGCGCGTGTAGTTAGGACACGGTGTAATATATTCCACATTTGTATTTGACAGTCTGGGTTATAAGTGTTTTAGCATTGTACTCAATAATGTATCCTAGATTTTATTACGTAACTGTCATTTTACCATGAAAGCTTGTTGCTGCCACATAATAATAATAATAATAATAATAAAACTGCAACTTTTCATGTCACAATTCTGACTTTTATTCCCACAATTGCTTGTTATAAACTCGTAATTGTGAGTTACAGTCACAATTGCTATTTAAAAACTTGTTTTTTTTTTATTAAGTCACAATTAAGTTTTTTTTTTTATTGAAATATAGGAAGAAAACAGAACGTTTTCCTCAGAATTAGACTTTTACCTCGCGATTGCAAGAAAAAAGTCAGAATTGCAAGTTATATGCGTCAATTCTGATTTTATATCTCATAATTGCGAGTTTTTTACAGCCAATTCTGATAAAAAAAATCTGAATTACAAGTTTATATGTCATAATTCTGAGGTATAAACTCACAGTTGTGAGAAAAGTCTGAATTGCGAGAAAGAAGTCTGAAATGCAAATTATATCTTATAATTCTGACTTTATTTCTCGCAATTGCAAGTTTTTTACAACCATTTCTGAGAAAAAAGTCAGAAATGCAAGTCTATATGTCGCAATTCTGATATTTAAATTTAGAAAAATTCAGAATTGCGAGAAAAAAGTTAGAATTGCAATAAAAATGACAGAATTGCAAGAAAAGTTCTCGAAAATCTGACTTTATTTCGTGAACATGCAAAATGTATATCTTTGTTAACACACAACAGATTTTATATCATGCAATTCTGAGAAAAAAAGTTAGAATTATGAGAAAAAAATCTGAATTGTGAGAAAAAATTAAATGTTTTATTCATTAGGGTAAATGAGCTTCCATATTTTGCAGACTCTTTCTAGGACAATGCTTTGATGATGACAGTAAAGCTTGAATCTGTTGGGTAAGCTTCTTCATCCACTGCTTCAGAATAAGGACACATCAGAGCTTCATAACAGCTACTGACTCTAATAGGAATGAACAAACCTTAATGTGTGAGATAATGGGACTTTCTGCACTAGAAGTCATATATCCACACCCATGAGAGCCACATGTGTGTCGTCACTGGGTGGAAGTGTGCTAGTGGGACAAACTCTGACATGCAATCTCTGCCTCAGATGTGCAATGCAACAAAGTGCAATGATTTTATGTTTTTTAAAGTAAAATATGAGTGTTGCTTGGCTGTACAAAATCGACCACCACAGTTTTTTGGTGTTGCAATGCCGTCTACATGGTGTTTTGTACTAGAGCTGCACGATTGAAATAAAATATAAACTGTGATATGGCTTAGTGTGATAATTAAATCACAAAGGCTGTGATTTAAGTGAATAAATACATGCACTGTGTTTTATTGTGAAGCACGAAAATATGTTCATTTACATGTGATATGAACAAAAGTTTTAAGGGCTCCCTGCCAAAACAAAAGCTTGACGATTTAACAAAAAAAGTAAGACATCCATAAATATCAGTAAAGTAATTTTAAATTTATACTGTAAATAAAAAATCTATCAGTATTATATTTTTAAGACCCGATTACTTTACAGTGAAATTTTACAATAGTAATTGGTTTTCATAAAATTTTTATTTAGTAGTAGTAAAATAAATAAATCAATAATACAAAAAAACGTTCTTTTATGGTACAATTAGTTATTATTATTTTATATTATTTCAGTAATATTTCTTATTTTGTTTAATATTTATTTTAATAATAATAACAACAACTATTTTACAGTAAAACTAATTTTTATAATTGTATTATTAATATTATTAATTTTGTTTTAATTTAACAATAGCAATATTTAAATTGTATAGCATAATAATAACAATACAAATAATTATACTTATTATTTATGTGTTTATTATATATAATATTACAATATTAATATTTAGTTCGCTATTTTTAATAACAATAATAATAGTAATAATCATATTAAGAATAATAACTTTATTTTACAGAAAAATTACTACTACTACTTATATATTCTACTTTTTTTGGTTCAATTTTATCCTAAACATTCTATTAGAGTTTTTTCTCAAATAGTGTTCTGGTTGTTGTCTTCCCGTCTCAAATGAAAGAGTCCACCCTCAAGTCTCTGACCGCGAGTGCACATCCTAATCTATGATTTAATTCCTTGTCATTCGTGTAATCTTTGTGCACTTAAGCTCTGCAGAACTGCTCTAATAACAGCATTCGGTTTTATCTCTCAGACATGCCAAATGCACACGAACACAAAACTAATGCCTCGTCCAGACAGTTTCCCATGCTTGAGTTACTCGTCCAGACTCCTGAAAGCCTCCGCAGGAGCGGATGAAGGCCAATTAGTCTTATATCTGCTTCACTTCAACAGTTCTTCCAGGAAAGCCCCGTGGCCTCCCGCATTCGCTCTGTCCCGTCTGAAACTATTACACATGGGGGTCTACCAGCAGGGTCAGTCGAGACTATAACTCACAGGACTACATCTCAGTCCTTAAACCTGTACATAAAGAGCACAATAGCTCTGGTGCTGTTACAGCAGAATGTGTGTTGCTTTAAAGAGGAGGAATTTAAGCTTTGAGAAAGATGTCTGAGCTAAAGTCACTGCTGTTAAAACTTAGTGTTGTGTATTTTTTCTCATTACTTTTATCCACCACAAGGATTTAAAATGTCTTTGTTTAAAGCCATGAACCAAATCAACCAGCTGCATGTGAATCACAACACAACAACATTAGATTTTAAGCCAAGAATTGTTTAAAAGACTGTGAACTTAGCTTAACGGAGCGAAAAAACTACAATCCCACGAAGCATTGCAAATGATACAATCGAATTAAAAACAATGGAGAAATGTTGAATCAAAGATGTGGACTGTGGCATATAGAAACTATTTGTTTTACATTTATTGTAAAATATGCATATATTAATATTTATGTAGTTTCAGAACATGGATGGAGCACTTTGCTTGATTCAGTTCTCTGATTGGTGGATATTTCTCTGCAGAATCATAGTTTTTCCACTATGAATTCAACTTTTAAACATTAATATGTTAAAAAAGTGACTGATGGCTTGAAGAAAAGCAATACGGCAACCTCATAGCTCACAGAAAGCCCGTTTTTAACAGTTTTAAGGTGGAGAAAATGAATGGGATTTTTACTTTTGGGAATGGCTGTTGCTATTCTCTAGTTACCCATGCAACTTATATTCAAGTGGATTTTCCCATGAGTGTTAATGCTTCAACCCATTCAAACACCTGCTGGGGCCATTAAGGGGCCAAATCTCAGTGAGAAATAACACATGACTGGAAAACAACACCTGACCCTTTCCTCTGCGTGTTCAAATCCAGGTAAGCGATTAAAACCCAGAGTGAACATGTTACTGAGAATCACTGACAGTAACTCCAAAGCAAAGACAGCAGAAGTGAGCAAAAGCCGAGACTACATGCCGTCTTCCACGTCGAAAACAAACAAGAGAAAGAACAAACCCAAAAGCCCAGCGCTAATGGAATATCCCTGTGGCGCTCTCCAGCATCAGAGCCAAACTATGTCAGAAGTAATTACGGTTTGCAGGGCAATAACAAGTCATTTGTGGAGTAATTGTATCCACACCCAGGCGGTGCATTCCACTATCAGCAGCTTTCCATAGCATCAAATACAGCTCATATGAAGTACGGCTAGTATAGATACCTACAGCGCAAGCAGGACATACAAAACATGAGGCACTGTGGGATGCCAAGCATACAGTAAATAAAACCTTCTACAGAATGGCTTTCTTCCAAAACCTAGTGAGATGTCTCCAAAGTCAGCATCTTAACCAAGATAGAACCTCAAAAGTTCATTCGGATTCATTCTAAAGTACATAAATGTATATGCAAATACTTGATTTTTGTAGGCCAACCCATAAGTGTGCATCACTCGACAAAAACCCAATATTGGCTTTTAGATTATTGCAGAAAATAAGCTCCGTGGCCAACAAAAGTTCATGATTCCTTCACATTTTGTTCATCGTAACAATCTTCATAAATGAACACAACTTTGAAGCCTAAATACAATTGTCAGAAGTCTATACATAGACTATAAATGAACTACACCACAATAATGACTTCTACATCACAACCATTAAGGTTCATTCACCCCAGACGTGAATGAAGGGTTAAGCGTGAGGGATTTATACGTTAAGTCAATGCAAAGACGCGATAGACGTCCTATAACACAAGGCAGTGAAAGAGACTAGTGAGTTGTTTGGTGTGATCAGTGTTGGGGGTAACGCATTACAAGTAATGAGAGTTACATATTCAGATTACTTTTTTCAAGTAACTAGTAAAGTAACATATAACTTTTTTGAAAGAAGTAACACCAGTTAATTTGTTTTCCCATTTAATGACTGACAGCTCAAAGTGACAAACAAGTAAGCCCAGTCCAGATAAAAAAAATAACACAAATGTAATGTAACAAAAGTAACCAAGTAATGCTAATTTACTGATGTTTTTTAGGTTGTAGAATGAAACATGAAATAATTTTGATCTGGTGTTCACCTTATTTCAGGCTATAAACCATAAACCCATACATACAATTATTTACTTCAGGGCAAAGGACCTTAACTTAAATTATAAAACACTTTATCCTTGCACCAGTTTAGAGAGTTTGATGTTAGCAAATTGCTAAAATAAGAACAAAAAGGCACATTCAACAACCGGGTAAAAAAAGAAAATAGAACAAAAAGGCAAATGTGCTTTCATAAAACAATAACATTTGTTATTTTGATATAGCGCAGCAGTGGTTAATGTACCATGCTATCTAGAAAAACCTGGACTTCACTCTTACAAATAAAGCTGCTTTATGATGCCATAGAAGAACATTTTTGTCTAAATGGTTCCATAAAGCTTTAACATCAGTTTCACAAAAAGTTATTTGTGACAGAAGAAGGTTCTTCAGGTTATAAAAAGGTAAGAAAGAGGTGTTCTTTGACTGAATGGTTCTTTGAGGAAACAAAAATGGTTCTTCTATAGCATCGCTGTGAAGAACCGTTCAAGCAGCTTTATTTTAAAGAGTGTTCTTGGGAAAACAGTCCCTTTTCAATTCTATTGAGCTAACATTTAATTAAATATATCTACAAATCAGCAATTTCTCAGAGTCCTAACTCAAATTTGCAATGAATTCTGGGATTATAATTTGGCCTAAATGCGGCGCCTTACCTTTTTGAACAACCTTCAAGCCGGGAGCGCCTATAATGAGTTAACATGCCCGTCTGAAACAGAGCAGATGACTCCTTAACATTACACACTGTCATTAAGCGTCTGCTTGTCATGACTTGTTTACTAAACACTTTCATGTAAATGTCAAGAGTTTCAATTGACGCAGCAATGGTTTTGCTCATGAGTGTAATTATTATTATACATAAAGCAGCAGCAGCACTTCAGAGGGTTCAAACTTTGAAGACCCTGTTCATAAATATGGGCAGTGTAGGATCTTTTCATCTTAATACTGAAGACGGTGCCAACCGCAGTAAAGCGTGTCGCTCCAGGAAAACGTCTGGAATGATAGAGTGCAGATTCCACTGTTGCTCCAGATGATGGAGGAGTATTGGGCATCAAGCTGGGCTGTAAATCGCTATCAGACTGACTCCACGAGTGGCTTCAAAGGTTCAGAGCGCATCAGTATGTTGTTTCTGTTTCAGCTGACAGCAATGGATGGTGCAACCGGCTTCGTCTAGACAGAGGATACAGCAAATGTCAGCGTTCTGAAGAAATTCCAATGCACATGTAAACACACAGTACAAAAACAGATCAGTTTGGGGTAGATGTGTTCAGAACATTTAGCTAATGTTCCCATTAAGTTATAAAAACTGAGTTCTCAAAGCTGCTTTGTAGATGCTTTGGAAACCTTTTTCCTGGTTATGTAAATGTTAAGGGAACATGTTACTTTTGAGTGTTTTCTGAATATTCTAAACAAGTGATGTTGTTAAAAAATGTTAGATTAACTAAAATGTTTCAAAATAAGTTCCCTGAGCTATATATTAATAATGTTCTCTTTCATAGGTTCACTCGACGCTGTGTAAAGCTTACACGCTTTGGGAACGCCTCTAGGTGTGCCGATTGTCTGAAGCCCATATAGAATCACGCCAATTAATTGGCTGATGGTGCGGATGCCGCCCTAGATGTTCTTACGTCGTCTCCTTATACTGGCGAACGCACCATCTGCTCCTCAGATTTCGCTGCCTTCACGAAGCAGCCATATTAACCATTCTGTTGTGATTTTTCTGGCCTGGTTTTCAATCGATTTTCTTGGATTCCTCCTCATTTGTACTTCGGCGACTGAAGTAGCAGAACTCTGTTCTACTCGCGGTGAAGTGCTATGGAGTATAGTCGCTGTCAATCACCGTGTGTTCACTTTATCGCGAGCGACAACCCGCACAGTAAGTGTTGTAAAGTGTATGGATTTTTCGCATGCACGCGAGGCAGTTTATGGAGTGTCAAAATGTAAATTTTGTGAGATCCTCCATCTCAAACCCTCCGCTCTAGGCTTGAGGTTTTTGAAAGGGAGTCATCCGTTTTTCCCTGTTGTGCCCCGGAGCCCCCTGCGACCTTCCGTGAATCCGTGACCTGGGGTTCGGATGTGGAGCTCAAGGCGATGGAGAGCGAGCAGACGGTCCTCGCCCTTTCTCTCCCTCTCTCACCTGAGCATGTGTGAGCAAGTTCTCCAGTTGAATTTGCGCACGATTAGTTATATCCAAGCCCGGAGGCACAAGACACCCGTTTCCTTCGGGCCCTCCACACTGTGGCCATCCTCCAAGCCTACCAGGCGGATATCCTAAAGGAAATGGATGAGGGGGCCGGTCTGACTCCTGAGGCAGTCAAGGAGCTGCGTAAGGCCACTGACTTGGCTCTAAGAGCCACCAAGCCCCCCGCACGTGCGGTGGGGCGCTCTATGGCTGGCTCGGTAGCCGCAGAGTGCCACCTGTGGATGAATCTCATGGAGATTCGTGAGAAGGAGAAAGTTTTTCTCCTGGATGCCCCCATTTCGCAAACCGGGCTATTTGGGGAGGCGGTTAGCTTGGTGGTTGAAAAGATTTGCTCTGCTAAATCCCAGTCGGCCGCTCTTAAGCAGTTCATGCCCAGGAGGATGAGGGACCCCTCCAACACTCCCTTCCCCTCCTTGTCCAGAGAGCGCTTTTTACCTAGGAAGGAGCTCACCAGATGGAGCTGCGCCCCGGCTCACCCCCCCCCGACTACGGTCTGGGGAGCCCGTGGCCGATCTTTTCCCCACCGACGACCTCGCAAGCGGCTGGACCTCGCAAGCTCCTCTGAGTCACCCCTGACCTTTAGGTCAGGATGAGGAGAGCGTCTTCAGAAATCTCAAGAGGCAGGGTCAGACCGTTCAATGTTTCTGCCCACCCCCAACATGCTCTCCTCACTCAGGTCTGTCACACCCACCCCGTGGGCTTTGGTGTGCAGAAAGAGACCATCAGTATCAGCCTCTTTCAGTGTGGCAGTCGGGAGATGCATCAGGCTTTCTTCCCCTACCACTCGTTCCTTCGCCGCCAGCAGCCCGCATGATAAGAGACACTCTCGGTTCTCTTCTACAGCTGACGGGCCCCACACCAGCCACTTTTCAGTCCAGTGCTTCACTCACCATCATCCTGAACAAGGACGCCAGGGACTTTCCATCGTGGTGGAGGATGTCGCTTCACCCAGACCATCTCAACAACACAGGTATGTCTTCGACATCACAACACTCCGCTTCCTCTATCGCATTTCTTTCAGGAATGGGAGCATCTACCAGGGGTATCGCTTTGGGTTCTCCGCATAGTTTTGGTCCGGCTACACACTTCAGTTTGGCTGAAATCCCCCTCTCTTCAACGGGGTTCACCTGACAGTGGTAAGCAGCGCCTCAAAGACTTCTGTGCTACAGCAGGAACTTTCCTCCCTCCTACTAAAGGGAGCAACAGAGGAAGTACCTCAGTCCGACCTGGAGCGAGACTTTTCAGCCTCTACTTTCTTGTACCAAAGAAGGATGGCGGTCTACGA
This sequence comes from Oxygymnocypris stewartii, assembly GCA_003573665.1. Classification (NCBI taxonomy): domain Eukaryota; kingdom Metazoa; phylum Chordata; class Actinopteri; order Cypriniformes; family Cyprinidae; genus Oxygymnocypris; species Oxygymnocypris stewartii. The sequence goes on along the minus strand of QVTF01008566.1, from coordinate 1,225 downwards.
CCCATTCTGGACCTGCGTCGTCTGAACCTCTCCCTTTACAAAAGGAAGTTCAAGATGTTGACATTGTGCTTTTATTTTTGTTTTTTTGACGTTGACAACTATTATGTCTCAGATTCGAGTGGGAGACGGGTTCGTCACTGTCGACCTGAAGGATGCGTATTTTCACATTCAGGTCGTCCGGCGGCACAGGAAGTTCCTTCGATTTGCTTTCGGAGGAAGGCTTACCAATACAAGGTTCTTCCCTTTGGCCTGGCCTTGACGCCGAGGACGTTCTCAAAATGAATGGATTTTGCTCTGGCCCCTTTGAGGCTCCAGGGCATTCGTGTACTCAACTACCTGGATGATTGGGATGATTGGCTCATTCTGGCCCACTCCAGGGAGTTAGTGAGTTGTCACAGAGATATCATCCTCCGCCACATTCATGCTCTTGGCCTCAGAACAAACACCAAGAAGAGTGTTCTCTCCCCTTCTTGGCAAACTGTGTTTTTGTTCATATGCAGGCCCGTCTGGCTCCTGCCCGGATTTCCAGTTTCAACGCATGTTTGGCCCGCTTCAAGCTAGGCCATCATGTCTCCATGATCCCTTGTTGCAGGCTCCTAGGCCTCATGGCTGCAGCCTCCCCTGTGCTGCCTCTAGGGTTGCTCCACAAGAGGCCATTCCTTTGGTGGATGAGACTGTTGAGGATCCGCTCCACATGATCAGCCACTCGCCTAATCAGGGTGTTGCCTAATAGGTGCGATTCATCGTCACCACATGGTTACGACGGATGCATCAATGACAGGCTGGGGCGCGGTCTTCGAGGGCAGACCGGCGCGCGGGGTTTGGACAGGAGAGTTCCTGCCTGGAGCTCAGAGCCATCTTCCTGGCACTGATTCACTTTCTTCCCTTTCTCAGGAGGTGTCATGTGATAGTCAGGACAGACAACATGGCGGTGGTGTCCCACATAAATCGCCAAGAGGGTTCACAGTCACACACACTGAACAGGCTTGCGCGCCGTCTTCTCCTTTGGTCTCAGGACAAGTTCCTCTCCTTGAGAAAGGTTCACGTTCCGGGAGTTTTGAACCTCGCAGACGACTTCTGATTAAACCCGAGACTTGGAAGCTGTGGGTATGGCCCATCCAAGGCAACGGGCTTTGATCTCTAGTCTTCCTGCCGAGACCAGAGCCCCCACCACTCGGAAGCTGTATTCTTTTAAATGGAGAGTCTTTGAGTCTTGGTGTTTGGC